>PVJN01011338.1:0-54374 GCA_004026805.1 Lasiurus borealis
CGGGGAAAGGGGATGTGATCGATGACTGGTGCCGGTGTGACCTCAGCGCCTTTGACGCCAGCGGGCTCCCCAGCTGCAGCCCCCTCCCGCAGCCGGTGTACGTATGTATGGCCCCTCCGCCCCCGGTCACCCCTTTTCATGGCCTCATACCCCCGTCCTTGCTTCTGTTCCCAGGGGAGCTCACCAGATTGCTGGGGTCTCTGGGGCCTGCCTCCTCCTCCTCTTAGAAAGCAGGGGGCTTTGGCAGGGCAGAAACTGGCTCAGAGTCAACACTGATATGGCAGCATGTGCTTTTATTTATTTATTATTATTTTATTGATTTCAAAGAGGAGAGATAGAAACATCAACGATGAGAGAGAATCATTGATCGGCTGCCTCCTGCATGTTCTACACTGGAGATCAGACCTGCAACCAAAGCATGTGCCCTTGATCAGAATCGAACCTGGGACCCTTCCACCTGCAGGCCAACACTCTATCCACTGATTCAAACTGGCCAGGGCAGTGGTCGGCAAACTCATTAGTCAACAGAGCAGCAAACCGCTGCTCGCAAGCTGCATGTGGCTTGCAAGCTGCAGTTTGCCGACCCCTAGGCTAGGACAGTATGTGGTTGGACGGTGGGGCCACTGAGATGGAAAAAGTGTAGAACCTTTTCTAAGATTCATTCAGTCCATGAGTAATTTTTGAACTCCTGCTACCTGTTGGATACCGGGGACTCCATCAATAACTGAGTCAGGCACAGTCTGTAAATCTAGGGAGCTGATCATTTAGTGAGGGGGACAGATGTCAAAGCAAAAACAGGAAAATAAGACACAGCTTTTTAAAAATTCAGTAAACACATCCAAGCAGAACAAAGAGGTGCTAATGGAGAGAGTGATGTGGGGGTGCATTACTTGGAGGGCAGGGAGGATGGAAGACTGGATGGGAGACAGGAATCACGTTTCAGGAGAGGAAAGAGTGCATGTGAAAGCCCCGATGCAGGAAATTCATGCGGATGGTGGGAAGGACAGGCATCTGCAGCGAGGCGTGCAATCAGGAGAGGAGGTGCTGTGAGGAGCATAGGCCTGCTGGGCGGGAGCCCACACATAGGGGAACCAGAGTCCCATAGCACCCCCCTGGGGTGAGAAGAATTACATTGTAGGATGGCACTTAAAGAGCTAGTGTGGAAAGACGGCAGAAAGATACCCAGTTGAGGACAAGCAGTCACCATCAGGGTCCTGTCCCCAGCTAGCTGTGAGACTTGGTGCAAATCATTTCCCTTTCCTGTGCCTTACTCTCCCCATCTGTCAAATGGGGGGTGCACTCCCTTCTCTGCGAGGACCCTCCAGTTCTGACCTTCAATCATGGTTAGTTGTTTCTTGCTTCATAGAAGGCTTCCCCAGGATGCCTGCCCTCTTTCATACTTAAGGATATGAAAGAGTCGGTTGATATATTCTGGGATGAAAAAATGACAGAGAAGTGGAAAGCTACTGTGTCTGAAGGTGCTGCCAATTGACTGGACAATGTGGCATCACCGAGAGGATAGTTTAAATAAACAGAAAGCCACTCAACTTCCTGTGAGCACGTACTGTGTACTGGGATTAATTTACTGGATTCCACGTTGATTCTGAAAGGTAGTTCTTCTGAGCTCCATTTTATGGGTGAGGAAATGGAGCCTGAAGAAGGTCTAAAGCATCACCTGTGTTCATCAAGGTGTTGGCCGTGTATTGAAGTAGGATTTTAACCCAGGCTGAGTCCTGTGCTTTTAATCTTGGCACATGTAGACTCTTTTGGGGCCCAGCCTATGCCAACTGGCGAACAAACGGTCTTGCCTGTCGCCCCCTCTAGACTGCGGCTGTCCCCATCCGTGGAGCCCTCCAGCACCGTGGTCTCCTTGGAGTGGGTAGACGTTCAGCCGGCAATTGGGACCAAGGTCTCTGACTATATTCTGCAGCACAAGAAGGTGGATGAGTACACAGACACGGACCTCTACACCGGTGAGTAGAACTAATATGAGGACAGGGGAGGGAAACGAGGAATTTCTAATGCCTGGGGAGACTTGGTATCATGTGACCTGAAAAGACACGGGCAAGTTTCAATGTCTGATGATTGTCACCTACTACCCCTACCCACACCTGTGTGCTTTTTTTTGGTATGATTTCAGAAGGAAAAGACAGAAAACTGGTTGGAAAAAAGTTCTGATTCTGAGTTTGATCCTCAATGTCATATGTTAAAGGGTTAGTTCACTCAGAAGAGGATTTGGCCTTTTCTCTACATACATTATCACTGGGACTGAGATAAAGAAATTCAAGGAATTGCCTTATCTAGTGAGATGTGCTTAGAGAGTTGTCCATAGTGCTGGGGAAGAGGGATTTGCATAAGATTCAGACATGCGGGAGAAGATGAGCAACGTGGTCCTTGTTTACAATGCACACAGGGTTGTAACTGAGAGTGCTTTCCGAGTTCTTCTCAAAGTATGTCATCCTGGAGGTTGGGTCTGCCTGGGCAAGGCTGGCTCCAGGGCAGGATGAGAGCCTGGGGCCATGGGAGTGTGGCTGTGGCCGTGCGGGCAGGACTGGTGCTGGGGTGTCAGGGGCCGGGTGCTGAGTTGGGTCTGTGGTAGTCACCCTGATGTGGGACCCAGCCAGGAGCTTGGGTTTGAGGGTGTTTATCTGGAGCCTGTATTTATGGGAGCTGATTAGGAGACAGGGCCACGGGGGCCACCTTAGGCCATGGAGCTAGAAGGCACCAGGTTAAGTTGGGGGCCTGGGTTACTGGGAACCTGGTGCCATGGTGCTACTGGGGCCGTGAGAAGCAGCAGCCATTGGGGTGAGCAGGGGCCTGGGTTCACAGGAGCTTATACCTTGTAGGAGCCACCTACAGCTGAGGGTGCCAGGCTGGTCTGGGTTGGGGCTGCTCTGTGGCCTTCAGTGTAGTTGGGTGCTCACTTCTCTTCTCAGGGAGGGTTTCTCTCTGTACAGGCTGCCTCGGCTTGGGACGGGGTTATGGCAGTGATATGACTCTATCTCCTCTACCTTCCTCAATGCATCCCTTCATTTTTGTACTTTACCCCAAGTGCTACAACCCTTTGCCTGGAGACCTTAATTCTTCTGAAAGTATTTTGGGGCATGGATAGGGATGGGGTGGGGATGAGCGCTGGAAATTCCCTTGGCGCCATTTTGCTAATATCATCTTCTGAATGATGACCACCCTTGTTTTAGGATTAAGTAAGTGAATCCCAGAGAGGTATGTGATGGTCCCAAATTCCCACACCCACCCAGAGCATGAGGGAGCTAGGCTCTGTCCCTGGTCTGTGGTCTTCCCAATTCAGCACCTGTTCTTTATGCAACAGTACACTCGAGGGTGGAAGACTGAATGCTAGTTTGCTGAGAGGTTTTCATTGTGTTTTGTTTTAATTAGAAATGTTTATTTCATTTTCTGTGTCTATTACTGTATGGTTTGTATCACTTAGTTTGTTAATATGGCAATTACATCATTGGATTTTCAGATGATGAAGCAACCTGGAATAAGTAAACCCCACACAGTCACGAAGTGCTATCCTTTTTAATATATTGTTGGACTCGATGTGTTAAAATTTCTGTAGCATTTTTGCATCTGTGTTCCTGGGATTTTGTCCTATAGTTGCCTTGTGGTGCGTGCTTTGGTCTGTTTTGCTATCAGAGTATTTCTGGCCTCACAAAATGGATTGCTAAATAGTTTCTCCTCAGTTTTCTGAGAGAGCTTGGTTAGAATTGGTAGTATGTATCCTTGAATTGTTTGATAGAATTCAAGTACAGTGAAGTACAGATGCTTCTCGACTTATAATGGATTGTAAGTTGAAAATACACTAAGTAAAAAACAAAAACAAAAACAAAAAAAACACAAGCATTTAAAACCCCTAACCTACTAACCATCATAATTTAACTCATCTACCTTAAACATGCTCAGAACACATTTTGCCCAGCCTGAAGGTGGGCAAAATCACCTGACACAAAGCAGGATATGGGCAGTGCAGAGGTGGCAGCAATGTGGGCAGGAAGGTTACCACCTCACCAAAACAGCCATTTTACACTTCCCAGTTTGGGGCACAGTGAGGCCTGCTCCTCTTGTCTGTCCCTGTCCCCCAGTGATGGGAGGCAGCTGAGGGGAGGCAGGGCGAGTCTCACTCCACCCAGCCCTGAACATAACCAGGATATGTTACCTTCAGACCTTTTCACTTGTATGTTATGTAAAATGGCTCATGTGCGGGCTACAGTTGGAGGGCAGTGGGACCTTGGGCCACAGGGAGAGCCTGTGGAGTAGGGGACGTTCATGCACCCCTCCCTTCCCCCGAAAGGCTAGATGGTTATTTGGGGGTGGGAGGCTCCTGCACTTTGCCACAGGTATGGGGAGGGTTCTCTCCCTACCCCTCAGTCCTCCCAAATCAGGTTGTACTTTCTAAGAAGGTTATTTCCCCTACTCTGTGCCCATCCCCAAAACACAACGTGTTAATCATGTTCAATATTTCTTACTATGCTGAGAAGCCACAATGACCACAATTAAAGTTACACACACACACACACACACACACACACACACACACACCACAGCTCCAAAATACATGAAGTAAAAACTGATAAAACTACAAAGAGAAACAGATAAATCCATAATTATAGTCAGAGTTTTCAATACCAATCTCTACATTATTGGACAAGAGGACAAAAAAAAGTCATTTCTAATTAGCATTTCTAGACACTTCACATTATTTTAGAGTGGACACTGCACACAATGATAAGCCATATTTTGGGCCATCAACCAGTCTCAATAAATGTAAAATGATTAAACTCATAAAACAAACATGTTTCCTAATATAGTGGAATCAAATAAAAAATCAATAACAGAAGATAGCTGAAGAGTCCTCAAATGTTTAGAAACTAAGTAATAAGCTTCTAAAAAATCCATAGGTCAAAAAAGAAAACAAAAATATAAAAGTATTTTAAACTGAATAAAAATAAAATTTATTAAATTCTGGCGTAAGTCACAAAAGCAGTAATTAGAGGAAACTCCTATATTCTAAGAAAAATCTCAAATCAAGAACTTCAGCCACCACCTTAAAAACCCAGAAAAAAAGAAGGCAAACCAAAGTCTAAGTCAGCCAGAGGAAGGAAGAACAATGGTCAGAATAGATGTCAGTGAAATAGAAACTAGAGGAAATGGATGAAACCAAAGCTGACCCTTGAGGCTCTAAGTTACATAACTCTCTAGCCAGATTGATGAGATAGAGAGGCAAGACAAATGACCAACGTCAAGGATGAGAGAGTGATAGCACTACGAATTCCCTAATAGATAATAACAGAATGTCACAAACAACTCTGCCAGTGCATTTTATAACGTATGTGACATGGACAGATTCCTTGAAATCCACCAAGATCACTCAGTAAGGCACAGACAACTGAATGACCTCATGGTAGTAGGTAACTCCAGTCCCCATTTCTCTGTCTAGTCCAGAAATGGAAAACCCCAGGCTCTTGCTCTTGATAGTCCAAAAAAAAGTAGTTGCTGTGATCTAAGCATTCCTTTTTTTCTTTTTGACACAGATCAAACTTCCTTTTAGTTTCTTGGCCTGGAATCGCCTCCCACAGATATTACCACTGCTCCTTCCTGCTGTCATTCAGAAGTTTGGAGATAGTGACAGAGTGTCTGCCTTCATCCTTACAGTTCCTTTAACAATTCCTTGTGCAACTCTCTCCCCATTATCCAGTATTTCAGTGAGCAGTTGTCTTTAAAGGAAAGCTCCAAGCCCAGAATTACGAATGGTCCCCAATTTGCTGTGGGTCAACTTATAATTTTTCACCTCTACAATGATGCAAAAGTGACGTGTAATAGAATACACGGATATTATAAAATATTTAATTTGGGATCCTCCCACAGCGCCTGCCATACATAGGTGTTCAGTGTTCACCAAACTGAATTGTAGGCATCTCCATGTCTTAACTTTTCAACTCTGACGTCAATTCTTTGAGTGTTCTGTGGTCCTCTGGTCTTGTGTAGTTTTAGAGACTAGCTGAGAATATAGTAGGTCTTCTAAAATGTGTAGATTTGGGGTGGAATATGAAGAAAAAACCCACATATTTGCTTCTGCGCATCTTTTTTTTTTTTTAATTGATTTCAAAGAGGAAGGAGGGGAGAGAGAGAGAGAGCGAGAAACATCCATAATGTGAGAGAATTATTGATCAGCTGCTTCCTGCATGCTCCCTATTGGGGATTGAGCCCTGACCCGGAATCAGACTATAGCCTCCTGGTTAATAGGTTGATGCTCAACCACTGAGCCACACTTGCCAGACACTTCTGTGCCATCTTTACAATGTCTCAACCATCTGGATACTGATCCAGACCCAAATTCAAGGATTTCAGCTTATTTGACGGTTTGTTTTTTTTCCGGGCGCCTATAAGCCAAATGAAAGAGTATGGACTTCGGAAAAGCTGGCTGCTGCTTTCAGTTTCCACCGCATCTCGCTGAGAAATCTAGGGCCAGTCAACACCTTTCCGAGGTCTCCGTCTCCCTCTCCGTGGACGAGGGAAGATACCACCTACGTCCCAGGCTCCGTTGAGTGTCTAATGAAGCACAATTGTTGGCACAAAACAGTTCCCAGTAAAATGTAATTGCTTCTCATTTTCTTGAATTTAAAAAAAAAAACGAAAAGGAAAGTTAAATGTTAGGAAGAAAACAACAAAATAAGGTCCAAGATTTGTTTTGGAGAGAGAATTAGGATTACTCACACATTTGGCCAGGTGAGGCCAGAATAGGCAACTGTGGTCGTTTTCCTTTGATCTCTCCAGATTTTTGCTGGCAGCCCAATGTAGTGCTGGAACTGTTTGTTTACTTGTCAGCTCACGTGTGCGTGCACACAGATATACATGCGTATAAACAACATCCCCCTTTCCACACACCCCACTACACACACACACACACACAGGCACAGGAGCACACACTTTATGGCTGCCATCTGTTCGACATGCTTTTGCACTCGCTGTTGAAATGCTAACTCACTCTCCTTGTATCCCCCGGTTTGGCGCCCACTTTGTCTCCTTCAGAGCAGCCATTGCTCTGGTGGTTCTGGACTCTGGTGGGAAATCCAAGCATGAGTAGCCTCCTGTTCCAGTTGTTTTTGAGGCTTGTTTAGGGGGCGCGGGGGGCGCGGTGGCTGAATTCCCCACATGCTAATCTGTCATCGATATTAAAAACAGACGTTTGGTTCTGCGTGGCCTCATCAGAGCAACTGACATGGGTTGCAGCCTCTGGGGCAGGGGTAGGCGCAGGGGGGCGGGACTAAGAAGGGACCCTGGCACAAGCAGATGGAGTGACTCCAAATCCCTTTTGAACCTACGGAGAGGGAGGCTGAGGAAGGGGCGGGGTTTATCCAGAGGGTGCACACGTGATGATGTAGTGGTAGAGTCGGAGCTAGAAGAGGGGCTTTGGTTTCTTGACCTGCTCTACCCCTCCAAGTCCAACCTTCTCTCCACCAGTCCTGTAACCCCTGATGTGGCTTGCTCTGGTTCAGAATAAACTGAGAGGCGGGTAGAAGTGAGGGAACAGGAGAGGGTGTCTAGCCATCAGAGCCAGCTGGAGGGCTCTTTGTCATCACTGCTGCCACATATGCCGGCTTCTGAGAACCCCCAAGGCTCAGAGTAGCCAGACCTTGGCCACTGAGTGCCATTTCCTCATTGTAGGGATCAGAAGAGTGGAGACAAGAAGGGGAAGGGTCATAATCTCCCCCCCACACACACATTCCCCTGCATTTCCTTGCTCATCTGCTTGATTTTTTTTTTTCTTTAATCTTTTCAAAATCAGAGACTCCTCTCTCCCACCAGGGGATTCCAAGCTGCAGCTTGTTTGGTTCGGGGCTGGGAGGCGAGCCGGTGGTGCTGCCCCCCATCCCCCACACTGCTCACGGAAGGCAGCCAGCCGCATCTGGCGCTGGGCAGTGCCCCTTGCTGTCCTGGCATCTGGGAGCCTGATGGTCTGCTCCCCAGATGATGGGCACCAGGCTCTCCTGCCAACGTGCAACTGTCATCTCTCGTTCTTCCTTTCTCTATCCTGTCCTGACTCTCTGCCACCTCCTTTTTCTGTCTTTCTCTGTCTCCTCTCTCTATCTTTCCCTCTGTCTCTCCTTTTGTCTTTGTCACTCCACGTCACCTTCTGCCCGCGTGGCAGCCTGTCCAGTCCTGTTTTTGTCTCTCCAAGCTGGCTTAAGTAGAAGCTGCTCATCTGGACTCATCTAGGTCTGGATCAAGACTACTGTCCAGCTGAAACCAGTTTGGGTCAGTGGGTAGAGCATCGGCCTGCTGACTGAGGGGTCCCAGGTTCAATTCCAGTCAAGGGCATGTATCTTGGTTGCGGGCACAACCCCAGTAGGGGGCGTGCAGGAGGGGGCTGATTGATGTCTTTCTCTCTCATCAATGTTTCTAACTATCACTCTCCCTTCCTCTCTATAAAAAATCAACAAAATATTGAAAAAAAAAGAATAATGTCCAGCCTAGCTGGTGCGATTCAGTGGTTGAACCTCGACCTATGAATCAGGAGGTCACAGTTCAAGCCCGAGTCAGGGTACATGTCCAGGTGGTGGACTCAGTCCCCCTCAGGGGTGGTAATGGGGAGGGAGGTATGCATGAGGCAGCCAATCAGTGATTCTCTCTCATCAATGGTGTTTCTATTTCTCTCTTCTCCCTTCCTCTCTCTAAAATCAATAAAAATATATTAAAAAAAGAAGTCTATCCAGTGTGATCAGAAGACACATCTATTCCAATCTCACTTTAATTCCTCTCTCTTCCTGTTTTCATACATCCAATCTGCCACTTAAAAGACAGTCCCCCTCATGCCCACCATCCTATCTTAGACATTAGACTGAGGACCTTCTCAATTGATGGGGAACAGCTATGGAGGTGAGTTTGTGTGGGGAGTAACTTAAGGTGAGGGTGGCAAGACCTCACATCCCCCTTCCCCCCCATAGCTGAGAGCAAGGTGGCAGCAGCAGCCGAGAGAGCAATTCTCCCGGGGCTGTGTATGAAATCCTGTGGAAATGACACACAGCTCCGCAGGCAGCCCGGCCACGGCTGAACCACACGCTTTGGGAAGCTAGAGGGGCCCGAGCCCGCCTGCTGTCCGCCTGAGCTGGACCAGCTCGAGGGAGGTGATGTCATTGGACACAGGACCCCGCTCCCTCGGCTAGCGTGGAGGGAGGGTGGTGAGGAAAATATGTTTTACAGGGTGAGGTACAAACCGACACGACTGCACACATCTGGAAGTGATATCGGGTCCTCAGAAAACGTTTCTGTCACTCCAGCTGCTCCTCGGGTGAGAGGTTTCTAGAGTCAAGGGCCTCCGAGGGGAGAAGGAACTTGGAGGGTCTTAATTCTCTCCATCCCCCCCCACCCCCATGCCACCCTGCCTTCCCTCTCTATGGCAGAGTTTTTATGACAGCCGACAAAGCGCCCTCCCTCATGCCATTAATGTATAGAGAGCTCTTACTACGGTCCAGAGCCTGCAGAACCTGCTGGGCATGGCCTGGTCACAGGCAGGCATGGCTCCTGTCCGCATGGAGAAGGAGAGAGGTGTAATTTAGCAAGAAACTACACTAGAGATAGGCGTAGAGCTAATTGAGATGCAGTAAGAGCACAGCGTAGAGTCTTCTATCTCAGTGCATTGGGTCGGTAAAGGCTACCTAGAACAAGTGGCCTCATTATTGGAGATTCTGGTCCTCGTACTTCGTCATACTGATCAAGGCCGCAGACTTGAGACTACCAGACCCCCAGTGGAGCTCACCCCTCTGGCTGAAAAATAATGCTCTTCAGGTCTTACTTCCTTTCAACACCACCTTTGCCTTGCTTGACCTCACAGGCAGCTGCTCATCACAGATGCCGAGAGAAGTTAGCTTTTCCTCCATGTATTCTGGAACCTCCTATAGGCAGGGAGGGATGATGGTAGGTGAGTGTCTACCTTCCATCCAAAGACTTTGTCAAGACAAAACCCACCCCACTTTACACCCATGAAATCCAGTCATTCCGCAAAAGGTCAAGTCAGACACAATCCAGACTTGATCTTCTTGCCTCAACTGGAGCTGATTCTCCAAGCACATAAGCTGTTGGTTCTCAGCTTTCTCTCTATGCTCTCATTACCACAGTAGGTGAGTTCACATCCTCTGCATGTGCTGCCCAACAATTGTCTCTCATTTCCTTACCCTGTTCAGCTCCTGTGAACTAAAGTCATTCCATTCATCCCACCTCTGCCACTCAATCCTAGGTCCTACCTGGACTTAATATTCATATAATGCCCCAGCAAGAACTGTTAGTTCCAACATGCTACTCTCTGACCATCATCTTTTATCCTGCTGATTGCATTGATCTCCCACGCCTGCCACGCATGTCTTTAGGTTTAATAGGATTTCCAGTCCCTTCTTATCACTATTCTGTCTGTCTCTTCCTGTTGTCTTTTTTTTTCTTTAACCATCTCCCTAATCCTATGCAATGGACTGAATATTCCTGTTCCCCCAAAATTCATATGTTGAAATCCTCACCCCAGGGTGATGGTATTAAGAGGCACAGCCTTGCCCAGCCAGTGTGGCTCAGTTGCTGAAAGTTGACCTATGAGTCAAGTAGTGACAGTTCAATTCCCGGTCAGAGCACATGCCCAGGTTGCAGGCTTGCTCTCCAGTAGGGGGCATGTAGGAGGCAGCCAATCACTAATTCTCATCCTTAATGTTTCTATCTCTCTCTCCCTCTTCCTTCAGCTCTCATCCTGAATAAATAAATAAAGAAGATATATATATATTAAAAATATATAATTTTTAAAAATAGGCACAGCATTCACGAGTCATAAAAGAGACCCCAGAGAGATCCCTCGCCACCTCTGCAGTGAGGAGAAGGCCATCTGGAGGAAGTGGGCCCCTCACCAGATGCCACATCTGCTGGTGCCTTGCTCTGGGACTTCCCAGGCTCCAGCACTGCAATAAACACATTCCCGTTGTTTATAAGCCACCCAATATGTGGCCTTTTGTTACAGCAGCCCAACCGGACTAAGACACCATACATGGAGTCCATGCTTCGTATTTTCATCCCTGTTAACAACCTGCTGGTCTTCCTCTCCTTTCCATCCTTCGGTTGCCCAGACATGCGGGTGGGCGCAGCTCTCCATTTCCTGTGCCCCTGCACACAGTCCGCTAGAGAAGCGCACATGGAGATACCTGACTCCAATGTATCATCTGTCACCAAGGTCAACAGGGCTCTTCCCAGCCAATCTGTTCGATCTTGTCAATTTACTTTCTTCATCATCATTGAAGGCCTCACACCGTACCCTTCCCTCTTCTCCATCAGATAACCTTTCTCCTCTTTCAGAGAGAAGATAGTGCAGGGAGCGGTTCACCTTCTAACCCACGTGCTTCTGGGTGCATGCTCTTCCCTTCCCTTTCCATAGACTGTGGGAGGTACCCTCCTCCTCTCTCATTTAAACCCTCTCTTGCATTGTTTTCTTTACTGTCCTAAATACTTAGGAATTTGCCTGTCAATTATCTCCCCCTGTTGTATATTTTTAAATTCTCCTTCTTTAATAGATTATTTTTACCGTCATTTAAATATGCTCGTATTTCTTTTTTCAAACAAACAAAAAGACAAATCACTTCATCTCCCACCACCATCACTATTTCTCTCTTCTGCTGTATAAACACACTTCCAGTGGCAGAGTTCATTTTTTCACTTGCTAGTCATTCCTCAGCTTATTTCACTGTTTCCTGCTACCACCAAGTTACTCAAGTCCTTTATCTCCAGAAACATCTGCGACTTCCATGTCATTAAATCCCATGACATCTTTTGTTGTCATACACTTACTTGATATCTTGGCGCAGTCTACAAGGCCAACCATTCTCTCCTGAAACTTTTGCCCCTCCTGGTTTCTCTGACACCACACTCTCCCGGTTTACCACCTGCTTCTCTGGCTCCAACTTGGCCTCTCAATCCGATCGTTAAATCTTCATTCTCCTTAGATGTTAGACTTGTTTCTTCTTTTTTTATCTCATGGCTGCAATCAATATAATCACTGCCCTGAGCTTGTTCTCCTAAGCTCTCTACCCATGTCCAAATGACTCTAAGCATCTGCAGTTTGATGTATCACAAGTGATTCAAGCTCAACACATCCAAAGCTAAACTTGTTACCATCTGCCCACAAGCATGCTTCTAGTTACTCTCTCTCTAACTGGTACCACTATAAATTCAGTTTTTTCCTTTTGTTCATCCTCATATTCAGCTCACAACCAGGTTATTTGGCTTTGAGCTCCATTATCTTTTCCTTATCAGCTCCATTGAGATGTAATTGGCAGGTAACACTGTCTCTTTAATCTACTCCTTTCTGTTTTCATTAGTCTAGTCTAAGCCAGCATTCATCTCTTGCAGGCACCTTGTAATTAGTCTCCATATCAGCTACTTTTTACCACAGTTTTACCACTACTTTTTACCTTTCAGTTCTAAAGCCAGAGTTACCCTTCAAAATACAGCTCTTGATCCAGTGCCTAGCACAGTTCCTGGAACACCATGGACACTCAATAAATATTTGATGAATAGATATCTGATTTATAAGTATTGCTTTCCTAATTTAAACCTTTTAAGAGCTTTTTATAATAACTCTTCTGACTGAATGGAAACAAGCTGACAGGGCCTAATAATTATGAGTTACTGTTATTGCCTCCTTCCCCAGTCTTTTATCTACTCTTGATATCACCAGTGTTCTTTGCTTTGTGGGTCTTTACACTCAGGCCTCAGCCTAAATGTCACCTATCCAAATCTGCAGATTGGATTTGCCCTCTCATGGATTATGTAAATTGTTTGCCTTTAACACTGCTTGATAGCACTTATCACAATTACAATAACTGCATTTTGGTTGGGTGGAAGAGAAGGTGTAGCCTTTGCTGAACTCACTAAAACACTAGTCCCCCCACCACCACCAAGTGGGCGTTATTGATTATCTTTTTCATCACTCTGTCCCCAGTGCCTGGTGAAATGCCAGGCTTGTACTAGGCAACCAGTGAAGACATGACGTCTGAGCAGGAGCTAGCGAGGTGGAGTGAAAGTTGATGGGTGGATGAGGATGGAGAGTGTGCCCAGCGGAAGGATGAGCGTATGCAGTGGCCTTAAGAAACAGAAGTGCACTGTAGCTGAGTATAAATTGTGAGTGGTAGAATTAAAAGGGAAAGGACTATCAAAGGAATGAGATTATGGCAATGTTTAAGGAATGTTCAAAGTAAGTTTTAGCACCTGGTTACTCGGCTGAAGATTAATTGAAGGACCTTTGAATCTATTATCTTTCTCTCTGTGTGTCTGTTTTTTTTTTTTTTTTTTTTTTAATTTAATCCTCATCTGAGGATATTTCTCCATTGATTTTCAGAGAGAGAGAGAGAGTAGAAAAGGAAAGACTGAAATATGGCATGAGAGAAACACATTGATTGGTTGCCTCCTGAATGAGCTCTGACCAGGCTCCAGGGGAGGAGCCTGCAACTGAAGTATGTATCCTTGACCGGAATCAAACCCAGGACCATTCGGTCAGCTGGCTGACCTCTATCCACTGAGCAAAACCCGCTGGGGCTATTCTCTCATTTTATTCACAAATTCATCCTTCCAACTAGGAGGTAATTACCGTCTCCATTTTTCAGATGAGGGGCTTGAAGATCAGTTTTGTGAAGCTGTTGGTTGAAGGTCACACTTCAAAAAATAGTGGGGTCAAGAATTGAATTTGGGTCCCCTCCCCATTTTTCATTGGCAGTGTAATGCCAGCCAGAGACAAGGAGCCTCTGGATTTGGGAATCAAGAATGGCTGAATGGTTATTTCTGCAAAATACCATTGCTCTGTGTTGCATCAGGGGTGGGACTATGTAACCCAGTCTGTAGGACTGAGATTCAACTTCCGGTGCCCAGCTGGCTGGTATGGGACTAAGCAGAGGCATTAAAGAGATAACCTAGTGGTGAAAAGTAAAGACAAGAGAAGGAATTCCCTCTAAGACATTACTGATTGACTTGTTAAAAATCTTTGTAAATTACTTCTCCATCACACCTTAACTCTATCCTCTTTTTCTTTCCCAGCAGGGCCACTCTAGATACTTCTACTGTAGCTTATTCACCAGGCTCCCCTGCCTTTAGTTTTGCCCCTCTATTTAATTTTTCCTCATGCTGCCAGAGTCTTATCTGCCTGTACATGTTTCCCAGGACACATTCCCCATATGTGAAGGTATTAGGGGAAAAAATGAGAACTAACCACCAGTACTTCCCAGCGTGGTTGTGAGCAATAAATGAAACAATGTACAATGTATGTGAGATGCCAGGCACGCAGAGGACATACAACAATCACTCATCCTTTTCCCTTTGTATTTGAAAATAGACACATTCACTTATCTGTAAGGATTGTCCTTAAGCTAGAGGTAGCAAACCAGTGTCTAGATAGCATGTTTAAATTTTTGAAGAAGTTGCTGTCTTTGAAATCAGGATGACTTTTATACGAAAATCTGGATTCCTGGCTGGAAAAGAGTAGGTTCTTGCAATCTTGGACTCTGGTTCCCCGGTGGCAGTAGCGGGTGGCAGAGGTGAGTAGTGGCTGCCCACTTGAGAGAAGACCTGGGAGCTCTAGTTTGTGATAGGCCCCCTCTTCCAGGATGTCTCACATCCAACCCCCTGCATGAGTCTTATTATCTGCTTCCCCCCTGTAGATACTTGAATGTACCATCTCTAACTTAGACCAGGGTCAGAGACCATCTTCCCTGAGACTTTTGTCTTCCCCGTGTCTTCTTGGACTGTTTTTGCCTATTGTTTGCTCATAACATGGGCAGGGTGTTGAGCTGACTTATTGGACAAAAACAGAACTGTCTTATTAAAATTGCTCCCATCTGGGAGTGTTTGTGTTTGCTGTGTACCCAACAAGACTTCTGGCTGCGAGGGTCTCTCTCTCTCTCTCTCTCTCTCTCTCTCTCTCTCTCTCTCTCTCTCTCTCTCTCGTTTATCACTGCATTCATTTGTTCAGCCTCTTCGCAGAGTTTGGTGTAGGGCAGGAGCCTATTGGGTAAGCGCTCCAGGAGTACACTGAATGAACAAAGTAGTGTTGGCGTCATAAGCTCACGTCATCCTCAATGATTCTGTGATGAAGTTATTGCTGCTATTCTCATTTTCACAAAAGTAGAAACTGAGGCCCAAAGCATCCCACTTGCTCACATGCTCCTGGATTCCTAAGATATTCCTATTCCTACAAGATCCCTTGTAAATCAGTTAAGCCAGTCCCCTCAATTCAGATGAAGACACCGCATCCCAGAAGCCAAGGCCCCGGCTGTCAGTCTCCTAGTGAGTAAGTTCGGGCTGGCACGTAGACAGATCTCCTGGCTGCCAGCCCAGCATCGGTCTCCTTGCCATGAGCCCTCAGGAATATCCAGGTTGGATTTGTCCACAAATCCCCGTCCCAGTCTTCAGACACTTCTTGGAATTGACTCCCCTCTCCTTGAGTCATCCTGCCCTGCCTTCCATCCCTGGGAACATCCCTGGAGCCATACAAGACGAGATCAAAGAGTTGTGTTTATCTGACCCCGAACTCCTCAGGGAGAACTCCGTTAGTTACCCTGCCCTGATCTGGCCTCGCCTGCCCTGGTAGGAAAAGGTGAGAGTGGAGTCCGCTGAAAAGAGGGAATTGGGCTATACCCAACATTGAAAACCAGCTTGTAAGAGAACAATTATGGGCCCCAGTGTACTATGCCTTTAATTCATAATTGCTCAGCTTCTCTTCAGCTCATGTTTGGAGACCATTGACCCAGTTAAAAGCTTCAGGTACAGAGAGATCATCCATGATATGGGCGATCTTTCCAGCAGAACTGAGTTCTCTGAGAGTATTCGCTTTCTGATGGCAAAGGCCTCTTAGAATCACAGGGAATCTGAATGAACCATAGAGTTCAAAGAGAAACCTCTACTCAATATCCCTGCCCATCATATACCCCTCAATCACTGAGGAGGAATAAGACTCAGAAAAGAGAAGTGACTCGACTGAGGCCACTCCAAGTTCATGAATGTCATTGTGTGGCATAGAAAGAGTCCTGGAATAATTTCTTCCCTCAACATTGATAATTCAAGTACCAAAGAGTTTGGTCACAAACCTATGGGTTCACTCACTTATTATTTCAGATCCCTGGGCAGCAGTTAATGTTTGGGGGAGTCTGAATTCTGGGAAGAATAACCTCTGAGAAAGGAACATATGATTTCCTTTTTTAAAAACTTTGAAATATATTTCTTATTAATTTCAGAGAGGAAGGGAGAGGGAAAGAGAGATAGAAACATCAATGATGAGAGTCATTGATTGACTGCTTCCTGCATGCCCCACCCTGGGGATCAAACTCACAACCTGGGTATGTGTCCTGACCAGAAATCGAACCATGACCTTCTGGTGCATAGGTCGAAAAGACGTTCAATCACTGAGCCATGCAGCCTGGGCGTGGGGGAAGGGCATATTATTTTCAAAGTTCAGAAAGGTGGAAGCCATACATTATAGGAAGCAAGAAGATAACTCTCTGTAACCATCCTTGAGAGAGGTTTTCTTTATATTTGTAAAAGAGAACAGCACAAGTCAAGCTCTTTCCCTTTTGAGTTGGCTTTTCAGAAGGGCAGCGACATCAGCCTTCTTCCTCATCCTCAGACACGTTCTACTCCCTCTGAATAGAACTTCCCGCCCCAGTTGCTTGGATGGTTGGCTCCTTCACAGCATTTGGTTTCTTCATTCCACTGTTATCTTCACTTAGAATCCTCCCTGACCACCAAGCATAGATTGCTTCTCTGTCACTCCTGCCCCTCCTTGTCACATCTTCCATTATTACTGCCCTCACATCTCTTATTCTCTGAAATAATATCATTTACATATGTTTTTGCCTGTCTTTTTTTTTTCTCCTGCTCTTGCATGTAAGCTCTCTACAAAGGAGGACCTCGCCTGTCTCATTCCATGATGTATCCTTAGTGCCATAAACAGAAATTAAATTGCAGGATCCTACCCTTCCCCCTTATCTGTGGTTTCACTTTCTGTGGTTTCAGTTACCTGCAATCCGCCAAGGTCCAAAAATATTAAGTGGAAAATACCAGAAGTAAACAGCTCATACATTTTAAAGTTTGCCTCGTTCTGGGGAATGTGATGAAATTTCACGATGTCCAGCTCTGTCCCTCTTGGGACCTGACTTATCCCTTTGTCAGGTGTATCTAGGCCACATATATGCTACCCTCCCACCAGTCACTTACTAGCCATCTCGGGTAGCTCAGTACTTGTGTGTAAGTCACCCTTATTTTGCTTCTTAGTGGCCCCAGTTCTGTAGAACTTGGATTCTGGCAGTTCAGCTATAACACAGAGAAGTTGTAAAGTGCCTCCTTTAAATGAAAAAGTGAAAATTCTCAACTTAATGAGGGCTTTTATCATTTCATATCACACGAAGAAGAAAGGTATATACAACACGCAGTATTTTTAGAGATAGACCACATTCACAAAACTTTTATTAGGTTATCCTATATAATATGCAAATTGACCATCACTTCAACACACAAGATGGCCACCCCAATATGGTCAAATATGGCCGCCCCCATGTGGACACAAGATAGCAACCACAAGATGGCCAGCAGAGGAGGGCAATTGTGGGTGATCGGGCTTATAGGGGAGAGGAGTTTGGGATGATCAGGCCTACAGGGGAGGGCAGTTGGGAGAGACAAGACATGCAGGGGAGGGTAGTTGGGAGGACCAGGCCTGCAGGGGAGGGCAGTTGGGGCCAACCAGAACAGCAGGAGAGGTTGTGGGTGACCAGGCTGGCTAGGGAGGATAGTTAGGGACAACCATGCCAGCACGGGAAGATAGTTAGAAGTGACCAGGCTGGAGGGGAAGGCAGAGAGGGATGACCAGGTTGGCAGGGGAGGGCAGTTAGGGGCAATTGGGCTGGCAGGGGAGCAGTTAGGCATTGATCAGGCTGGCAGGGGAGTGGTTAGGGGGTGATCAGGCTGGCAGGCAGAAGCGGTGAGGGGCAATTAGGCAGACAGGCAGTTGGGAGCCAGCAGTCCTGGATTGTGAGAGGGATATCTGACTTCCTGTTTAGGCTTGATCCTGAGGGGTTCCAGATTGGAGAGGGTGCAGGCTGGGCTGTGGGACACACCGCCTCCCCAAGCACAAATTTTGTGTGCTGGGCCTCTAGTATTGTTATAATTTTTTAATTTTATTATTAGTTATTGTTGTTAGTCTCTTACTGTGCCTGCTTTATAAATGCAACTTTTATCTTTGGTGTGCATGGGGAAAAATACCAATATACTAGTACAGTGGTACCTCGAGATACGAGTGCCCTAACATAGCTGCTCCATACCAGGAGCTTTGTGAACATAGAAAGTGTAGAGCTAATTACAAGGAAAGGAAGAAGAATGGTTGTTTATTGAGCATGTATATACCAAGTGCTTCTGGGTAATATTTAATCATCAGCTCTAGCTGGTTTGGCTCAGTGGATAGAGCGTCAACTATGGACTGAAGGTTTCTGGGTTCAATTCAGGTCAAGGGCACATGCCCAGGTTGTGGGCTTGATTCCCCATTGGGGGTTGTGCAGGAGTCAGCTGATCAATGATTCTCTCTCATCATTGATGTTTCTATTTCTCTCCCTTCCTCTCTGAAATCAATAAAAATATACTTAAGAATATGTAAAATCAGAATTACATACTTTTCTGAAAATTAGTTCTTACTATCTCTATTTTACAGATGGGAAGACTGAGTTTTTTTGGGGGGCAGGACAGAGTTACTTACCCAGAGACGTGCTGTTACTAAGTGACAGAGGCAGGATTGGAAGCCAGTTATTTCTCCCTCCGAAGTTCATGTTCTTTACCCTTCCCCTTGATAGCTTCCAAGGAATTCCTGAAGGGAAAAGGGTTAATTTTTTTTTTTAATGAAAGAAAGGAGAGGAGACTATAATGAAAAATAAATCAAATTTTCAGGAGTGTTTTTTGATTGGGGACTTGGGGGAGGGGGACCGAGTGATTGTTTTCTGGGCAGAAATCTTGGAGAAACCTTAGCTCTGAGCCCCAGGGGTCCCATCCGGGGCCAGGGACCGCAGGTCTCCGTGTTCCGAGCGTCGGGCACAGATGTGCTGTCAGCGTGTGCATGATGAATCACACCTTGGGAAGGTCAGGCCCGGCTGCGCTGCGGCCGTGGAGCCTCTCGGGGGAGTCCCGGGCCCATAGCAGAGGGAGGCGGGTCCGACGAATACGCTCAACTGGCTGAACCTAAAGTGACAGAACGAAATCAAATGTCAGCGCGACTGGCCTCTCCTAACGTTCTCACCTAGGATGGGCTATGCGTGGAATGTTGGACCACTGTCTCGGTGATTATGTGGTTTATAAGCGGGACTTTATCTACACGCTATGTGGAGACTAGTGGCTCATATTTTTTAAGTCATTTTGGCTGACAAACAACGATAGACTATCTACCCTGTGTCGGGGTTGATTCCTTAACTGCAGTGTGAAGTAGAGGACATATGTTTGTCTTGTTTTTGTTTTATTTATCGTGTTGATTAACTTAAAAACAAGAGTCTCAGTGGTTAGAGCATCGGCCTGAGAACTGAAGGGTCCTGAGTTCAATTCTGGTCAAGGGCACGTGCCTGTGTTGGGAGCTCAGTCCCCAGTAGGGGGTGTGCAGGAGGCAGGCAATCTTTGAATCTCATCATTGATGTTTCTGTGTCTCTCCTTTTCCTTTCCTCTTTGAAATCTATAAAAATATATTTAAAAGCAAACAACAACAACAAAAAATAACCATGGAACCTGGGCAAGGATTGGGAGCAGGTCAATTACAGTGGTACCTCGAGATACGAGTGCCCTAACATACTAGATTTTTGAGATATGAACCACCGAGCGAGCGATTTTTGCTTTGAAATACGAGCAACATTTGAGATACAAGTAATTGCTCAGGTCGGCCGGCTGCACACGACCCACCAGTTTACCTCGACTCAAGTGTCTCATAGTTTCCCACGCCTCAAGGTTATGGAACGAATTAAACTCATATTTCGAGGTACCACTGTACTTGGCAGGTGCACATGGGAAACGGTTGTGCAGGAGCTTGGCAGTGATACCAGGAGAGAAAACCAAAACAGGGCCTGCGCTCACAAGGTCATTATGGAGCTAACCTGGGCTCCTTTCCGCTGGCATCTGCTGCGAAGGAGACTAATAACCTCCAGCATCAGCATTATTGCCTGCGTGTGCAAAGCCGCTCTGCACACTAGGGGTGGGGTACGTGTACTCTGGCTCCCCACCTACACTTGCCTCTCCCCACACTCCCAGGCTCCGCTTGCCTGTGCGAGGCGAGCGCTCAGGGAAGTCCTCAGCGGAAAGCGGAGACAGACCTGGCATGTGCTCAGGGCGGAGGTCCCTGGGACGGGGCCTCCACTCCCGCTGGAACTGTCCACTGCGATTGCGGCTGAAATCAGAAACGAGGTATACTCGGCCACCTGAGGCTTCCCTTACATACTCGTTAGAAAATGTGTATATGGGACAACCAAGAGCACATGCCAAGCACATGGCTAGGTCCTTGGAAACAGTAATGTAATGGAGAACATGATAAATACCAACCCTTCTCTCTGAGAGCACTCATTCTGGGGAGAAAGGAATTAAAAATAGACAGCTGTATGATACTAGAGTCACAATGACATCTGACTAAATGGATGTAAAAACTTACAGTGCAAAAAAGATTGGTTCAGGTTGGGGAACTGGTGATCAAGGAGGCCTTCCTGAAGGAAGTGGCCTTTGGCCTCAGCCTGGAAGGATGAGAAGAGTTTCAACAGAAAGGAGGAAGGGGACATTCAGCCACAGGGAAAAGCATAACCAAAGAAGATAGGAAGACAGAAAAGGGCCTGGAGAAATATGACACGAGAGAGATTAGAGTCTGTGGTCAAGTGGTTGAGGGCCTTGAACGCCAGGATCAGATATGCAGACCTTGTCCTTGGGCCACGGAGAGCCACAGAGCACCTCGCAAAGCCTAAGCCGTGGTGAGAATACGCACATCTTTACCTTCTGAATGAAGAATGGCTCGATGCCAGGGAGTACCATGGGTGGTTTCCATGTAGAGTGGGCCCCACCGGTCTTGGCTTATTTAGGCTCTTGGCAACAGAACAGAGGCCGTAATTTGGACAAGTGGGATCAAGGTAAAGATATAAAGCAGGTTGGCTCCCTCCAGACAGCCTCCGCCTTTGACATCCACATGGAGCATGGCATTAGCATTCTATTCCGCCAACCGGGACAGTTGGATAATTTTTATTAATGTGTGGCCTCGTGAGTCTGCTCGGCCTTCATCCATCAAACACCGCTCCATGCCTTCAGCAACAGCCCACACCCAGTGCCTCGGAAGCCCATATATCATGCCTCGAGGCGGGGAAGCCGCTTCCCTTTTATCTCCCCTGCAAGAGCACAGATGTTTGGAATGTCAGGAAACGCACCCAGCCTTCTCCCCGGTTCAGGCGCAGCTTCTCCCGGGATGACCTCTCTGGAATGCTCGTTCCCCATGCATTCCTGGCAGACAGGCCCTCCTTTTGTTCCTGTAGAGCCGCCTATGCCTCACTCTCCCAGCCCCATGTGTCATGGGCGGCACATTTATGCGGCCACATCTGTCTTGTCTCAGCTGCTCAGGCCATGTGCAAGGCAGATTAATTGGTGTCTGAACACATTTCATACCTTGATACCCCGATGCTGGGCCTAGCCCTGGGCTCCGTCCCCAATGCTGCTTTGTCACCTGGAGAAGGAAAGCGACACTTGGAAGGGCTGGGCCGTGGGAGACCCCGATCCGACACCGAGTCCTCCCGTGGGCTCTTGGGAGTCTCCTTTGTGGCCCTCAGTTTTTCTCTCTCTGAAATGAGGTGGTTGAAGTTGATCACTTCTGAGGTCTTTCTGTCTCGAAGGTTTGATGATCTCAAGCCTCTGGAGTGTTCATTGCATATGCTATCCTCTCTCCTTTCGTTCACTTTGGCAGAGTGCCGGTATTTATTTTCTGAAATTTCACCAGAAGCGTGGCACTCATACACAGAAGTACCATGACCACACGTGTACACCCTGGTGAGTTTCTCACCAAGCGGCGAACACAGCCCTGAAACAGTGCCCAGCTCAAGAGCAGGGATGTTGCCAGCATCCCAGGCGCTCACCTCATGCTCCCACTCAGCACAGCCCTCCCTCAAGGGTAATTCACTCTCCGGACTTCGATGAACAGAGATTAGCTTTCCTTGTTATCTCATGCTACGTAAGAATAAATAAATCAATCAAATCATACAATATACATCCTGTTGTACCTGTATTCTTTTGTCCGCCATCCTGTGAGATCCCTTCATCTCCTGAGAGAGAATTGTAGCTTTTTATTTTACTTGATTCCTTTCTCTGGTTCTAAGGGAAGCTCCCACTTAAAAAGGTGGTGGTAGCCGAGGCTGGGTTTGGCTCAGTGGATAGAGCGTTGGCCTGCGGACTGAAAGTTCCCGGGTTCGATTCCGGTCGGGGGCATGTACCTTGCTTGTGGTCACATCTCCAGTGGGGGGCGTGCAGGAGGCAGCTGATCAATGTGTCTCTCTCATCCATGTTTCTGACTTTCTATCCCTCTCCCTTCCTTTCTGTGAAAAATCAATAATAAAAAAATATATACATATATATATATATATATTTTTTTTTTTTTAAAGAAAAGGTGGTGGTAGCTGTTTTGATATCTAGAGGCAGCAAGTTGGCTTGGCGCTCGACCTTCTTGTCTGAGGAAGTTCCCATGAATGAATGGCCTCTCTTCGATGTACGGTACACAGGTACTTAAGGCCAGTAGGTAACCACTCTCTGGGGAAGAACTGACTAAGGGTATTTTGTGGCCTAAGAAAGGCTCCCCACCTCAGTATTTGTTACATGGAGCTCAAGGGCAGCGACTATGAGAATTTGGTTACAAATCCAGCAACTGCTGGAAACAAATGGGCGAAAGATCGAGATCCCCTTTCCTTCATGAGTATAGAACCTCTCAGGTTGGTTAAGACTGTCTCAACATGGAGGGGAACTCAGCATGAGGGAGGGAGGAAGGCATCTGAGAGAGCCTCAGGCTCCAAGCCAGTGTCTACACAGCCGCCTGGCACAGTGGGCATGACAGAGAATGAGGAATGAAATTAACCTAGAGCAGAAACTGGTTTGGCTCAGTGGATAGAGCGTCGATCTGTGGACTGAAAGGTCCCAGGTTCGATTCCGATCAAGGGCATGTACCTTGTTTTCTGGCACATCTTCAGTAGGGGGCGTGCAGGAGGTGGCTGATCAATGTTTCTGTCTCATTGATGTTTCTAACTTTTTATCCCTCTCTCTTCCTCTCTGTAAAAAAATCAATAAAATATATTTTAAAAAATAAAAAAAGAAATTAACCTGGAGCTTTGGGAGCCTAAGCTTGGGCCTCTTGTCTACCCTTGGAGGACCGCTGTGGTCCAGGTAAGGCAACTGTCCCGAGCATCCTCCTCCACATGACCTGGCATAGCCACCATGCAGAATGCCCGTTTTCCATACTGATACCATGTGGCAGCGACGGGATGGCAAGCAAAGAAGGAAAAAGGGCCTGTTGAGACCTGGTGTCATGCTCCCTTTTCTTTCCACAAGGCACTAGAACGCCTCGACTGAGGAAATCTCTAGAATGAGAGAGGAGCGAGCCTCGAGGGGGCCACTGGACTTAGCAATGTGTGCGTGGGGGACCAAGAGAGCAGTTATTCCAGACGTTAAGAGGAGTGTTTGTGGCTGGAGTTGTCTGCAGACTGTACCTCAATTCATTGAGGTGCTGTAAGGTGCTGTGTGCTCAGTCTTTGGCCTGCAGTCTCTTCCTTCCTTCAGCATGTCTCCCATCCCTCTGTCTTTCTCAGTGTCACCAGTACGGCGACTGATGGTTAAAAGGCTGCCCCCCTTCTAATGTGGTTAATGATGAACCATTTAGGAGGGGGGGGGGGATTTTCCTTCCTGGGACAAATTAAGAACAAAGTAGTTATTTGTAAATGATTGGAATCATGTCATCACTGTAGAATTCTGTTACCTTTCCCCACGTCCACGTCCCCAAGTCGGTTCTCTACATGTCAGTTTCCCCACCGGAAGAGAAAGAAAAAACTGTTGTACCAGTTCATGTATAAGTTCCCTTGTAGTCTGTGTTCCCCAGATCCCAGAGGGATCATCTCTTTCCCGTTATCTATCTTGCCTAAGTCTCTATGACTTGGGTCCACTGCCGATGTAAAAATAGAGAACCTGGCCATTTTTTCAAAAACACTGAGGGGTAAAATCTACTTCAGATCTGTGCCTCTTATTGTATGTAAATGAGATTCCTCAATTAAAAAAGAAAAAGTCACTGTGAGATATTAGAGAAGAAAACTGCCTGTCACCAAACCCTTTGGCATAATAACACCCAGTAGAACTAATGAAGTAGGAGATGTAGTACCCATTTTATCGATGAGATGCTAAGTATCCAAGGTCAGATGGGTGTCTGTTCTCACCCATCGTCATTCCCAAGCCTATTGCAGTTATAACTGGTTCTGCTTTCCTGATTCCCAGCCCAGGACCCATTACCATTCTGGCCTCTGAGACGTCTTTGCTCCAGAAATCCTGGCAGAGGCACCAGCTCATCAGTTGCTTCCGCCTCCACTGTCTGTATTCAGTGAATAAACAGAGACTTTCCTTTCCCAAGGCTGTCAATTGGCCCTATTTTATAAGTCCTGAATTTGCTGCGAAAGTGTTTTACAAGAAATAACCAGACAAGAGCAAGTCTTTTACCAGAAGGTCACAGTTTTGGAAGGAATTTTTGGGATTTTGACACGAAGGCGGGGCATGTACTTTATCTTCCGCAGAGCCCAAGTTTTCCTCTGGGTTATTGGGATGGGTTTTCAATGGCCAGTGTCATCTGGGATCCTGGAAAGCAGAGGGTGGGCGTTTTTGGCGTGATGTGTGCCCAGTGCCTCATTCTTCGGTTGACTCAGGTTTCTGAGTGGAGTTTTAGTTTTGTGGTAAGACTCTGGACCTAGGATAACAGTCTGCACACTTTGCCTCAGGTCACTTTCATGGCAATTAAAATATATATATATATATACTGGTAACCTTTTTCCAGGGCAGAGCTGGAAATGCAACCTTCAAATTCCTGTCTATATGGAAGTAGAGCCATTTTAAGACTGGGAGGGTAAGAGAAACACTGGAATGCTTCTCTAAAAGGGCTTAGGGCCCTAGATGGTTTGGCTCAGTGGATAGAGCATCAGCCTGCGGACTGAAGGGTCCCGGGTTCAATTCCCGATTCCTAGTCTAGGCATATGGCACTGGGGAGCACCCAGGAGAGGGTGTGTAGAAAGCAGCTGATCTGATCAGTGATTTTTTCTTATCATTGATATTTTTGTCTCTCCCTCTCCTCTCCCTTCCTCTCTGAAATCAACAACAATATATTTTAAAAAATAATAATAATAAAAGGGCCTGGGCACAGCGTGAACATTTCCTGCCCTTGAATAATGCTTTCTGCTGTCTGTCTCATCAATGACTTTCAACAGTGTAGTGTGGAGCATCCTCGGTCTCATTTTCCAGATATGAAAATGGAGACTCAGTTAAAGTGATGCAACCGAGGACATGTAGCTAGTAAGAGGTGCGCTGAAACCGGTTTGGCTCAGTGGATAGAGCGTCAGCCTGCAGACTGAAAGGTCCTAAGTTCGATTCCGGTCAAGGGCATGTATCCTGGTTGCTGGCACATCTCCAGTAGGGGACGTGCAGGAGGCAGCTGATCTATTTCTCTCTCTCATCGATGTTTCTGACTCTCTATTCTTCTCCCTTTCTCTCTGTAAAAAATCAATAATAAAATATATTAAACAAAAAAAGAGATGTGGGAGGGAATACTGAGGACTTACTGCCAGCCAGCCACCCTGCAAGGATTTGAGGACCCCGCAGTCAATCCTCTCAGGAAGTCCTAGCTGCTTCTCTCATTGTCCTCCCCAGATGGACGGGAAGGCTGAAACCTGGGCACGGTAATGCAGACGGCCCACATTAATGACATGACTCAGCCCCAGATGTTAGCTCCGAGTGTCTAAACTGGAGTCCATAACCAAGGTCCCGCTTAGGAACCCTCCACATGAAAACAACACTTCCCTTCACAGCTGGCCTGAGATCAGGGTGTTCCATGATCAGTTTGCTTCTCAGCGTGGCCAGCTGAGTTTAGGAAAGCAGGTTTCGCCAGCTGTGAATCAGTGGCTTCTGGGAGACAAGCAGTTGCTGATGAATGAGCAGAATCTTTCACTGGAGACCAGGCTCCTTCCTAAACTCAAGGATTTTCTCTATGAAGTTCTGATTCTTCAAATTAGTCTTTAATTAGCCAAAGTCTAAAGACCTTCTTAGAGGGACCGCCACCATTGACTGCATATGTTTCAAAGTTGAACACTGTTGGGAGGATTTCAACTATACTGTCTCAAGTCTTTACAGCAATTTGGTGAGCCAGACATTGGTATTCCCTGTTTTAAAGACAAGGAAATGGCCCAAACTGGTTTGGCTCAGTGGATAGAGCATCAGCCTGCAGACTGAAGGGTCCCAGGTTCGATTACAGTCAAGGGCACGTACCTTGGTTGCAGGCACATCCCCAGTAGGAGTCGTGCAGGAGGCAGCTGATCAACATTTCTCTCTCATCGATGTTTCTAACTCTCTGATCCTCTCTGTAAAAAATCAATAAAATAAATTTTTTAAGACAAGGAAATGCTGCTCCATCAGGTGATAGCACTTGTCCAGTGCAAGTATTAGACCAGGTCTGGCAGAGTCCCTGCCCTTTCTGGGAAGCCAGATTGTCTTGCAATTACTCAGCCTCCATGTTGGAAGGGACTTTAGATATTACCCAAGTCACCTTCCTTTTAAAGATGTTAGGCCCAGGGAGGAAATGGATTGTTCATTAAGAGACATTTTCCCTTGCTCTGAATTAGCCTAATCAAGTAGGTATGGAGACTGGCACTTTCCTCTCGGATTCTCTGGGCCGGGGGATAAAAGCTCATCCATGCTGTCCAAGGAAGAATCAGAACACACCTGGAGATTACGGGGAGATTTGGGGCAAGGGAAGAGCCGGCCCCACCCTCGTGATTCTCCGACAGCTGGGCCCTTGCCTTCGGCATTGTTTGGGGGACCAGAACATTGAAATTTGCAGGGGCAACCCCACTCAAATTTTCCTGGAAAATTCCCTGTAATGAATGACCCACCCATCTCTCCCTACTCCCCTCTTTCCTGAGTGAGACATAATCCTGGCCGCTGGCTGATGTCACATCCCTTTGTCTGGAGAGGATAACATTTTCCCTCCTCTTCATTGAGTGGCTGAGCCATCGTGGACTCACAGATCTAATCTTGAGGTGCTGCGGCTCGAACTTGGTTACTGAGACATAATAGGAAATAGTGTTTCCAGGAGTTTGGGTGAGAGAGAGTGATTGAATCCTTTCCTCAGTCAAAGATCTTGTTTGGGGGCAGCTAGGGTTTCTCCCACGACCAGGGACTCTGGTCAGTGACTCTCCGCAGTGAGTGCCTGCACAGGGGCGGCTGGGAAGCCCTGTCAGAGGCTGCTTTTCCCGGAGGCCGTATCTTCCTGGCCATTTCAGACTCAAGGTTTACGAGTGGGTGTGGTGAAGCAGGAGTGCCGGATGTAGGATTCCCTTTGCTTCTGACTTCAATTAAGCTACCCACATGCTCTGCAACCTTTGGAAAGTTGCTTTTTTTCTCTTTTTTCAGGCTCTGTTTCCTCTCCAGGAGGAAAAAGAAAGGTCAGGGGTGGAGGGAGGGTAGGAATCTATGTCTGCCACAGTCTCCTTTTGAATGAAGCTTCTGAGGCGAACTAAGGTGATTCAATCTCACCAGCACTGATTGGGAGTGGCGGCCGTGCGCCAGGCTCTGGGCTGCCTGCTGGGAACTCTTAGGTGAACCGCATAGACCAGGACTCAGACTTCTTGAAATGCAGGCTTGACTAAGGAATCCAGAAGCAAGCAATTGCCTTTAAGCACAGCGAGTCTTTTGGAGGGGAGCATGGCGCTCTGAGGTAGTTCATAGCAGGGAGCTGTGAACTATTGTTGAAAAATAGTTTTTAAATAAACATTTCTCTCTTTTTTATAATTTTTAAAGTTTTTTTAATTCCTTATTGTTGAAATTAATTACATAGGACCCCCTTTTCCCTCCATTGACCCCCTCCAGCCCACTCCCACTCCCCATCCCAGGCCTTTAGCACTCTATTATCTGTGTCATGGATTCCACCTCTATGCATACAGGGCCTTTGTTTTATTATTATTACTTCCCACCCTCCCACCCTCTCCGCCTTCCCTCAGAGATTTCACACCTCCGTTCCATGCTTCCCTGTCTCTGGATCCACTCTGCTCATCAGTTTATTCTGTTACTAAAATAAACATTTCTTTATGGAACAACAACAACCAAAAATTCTCTCTTTACAAGCAGATATTTCTGCGTGATTAGTAGGACAGATCCCATTGTTAAAGAGGCCAGTTGCTCGTTGTAGGAATCTGAGGAGAACTGCATCGTGGAAGGCTTACTGGGCCCTGGGCATCTGAGAGGGTTGGAGACCCCGTGTGTGGTGGAGCTAGGCCACTGAAAGCTTAAGGGAACGCCCCCTCCTGTACCAATGTGATAGTCTGACTAACACCTGGAAGCTCCAGGAGAGCAGGGCCCAAGTCTGTGTCACTCACCATTACATTCCCGTGTTCTGGTGTCTGGCACATGCTTAATTCTTAACAAATGTTGAGTGAGTGCAGAGGAGAGGCGAGGAGAGCGGAGTCAGATCACAGAGGGATTAGAAAACAGGCTCAGCTTGTTGGACTTCATCCTGCAGGCAAAGCAAGCCTGGGAAGCCTTCTGCGGAGGATCAGGAGCAAGATCAGAGTGGCGCTTTGGAGAGCAGAGTAACTTTCTCAATCTCCCGATCATGGCTTCTTCTTCCTTTAGCCAGTCTGTGAGCCCCTGATGGATCTTTGCTCATGCTTCCTTGTGTTTGTTTAGCACAGTTCCATGCACAGCGTAAGTGTGCAGGGAATATGTGTAGCATGAATGAATGATAACTGAACAAACAAAGGCATAACAAGCAAAAAAATATATATATGGAGAGATCAGTGGTCAGCAAACTCAATAGTCAACAGAGTGGCAAACGGCGGTTTGCTGACCACTGGGACAGATGAAGAGTGTAGTGTCCAACACAGGCTTGGAATCAGTGGGTGTGAAGTTTGAAATGTTAGTTATGTCATTTCTTAGCCATGGAAAGATGCAATCCCTGGACCCCTGTCTCATTCTTTGTGTGTTTCATAACAAAGTCTTGCAAACCTGGAGCTGCCAGAGCTCACGTAGAGCATCTGGTATAGCCCCTTCATTGTACAGATGTGAGGACTGAGCCCGGGAGCGTGGAGCCGACCCCAGTAATGGCAGCAGGTAGAGACAGAACGCCGGTCCACTGGTCCACTACTCTTCACTCATGTATGGACAGTGCGGTTAGCAATGAAACGGGCTTGATGATTCTAGAGGCAGTTGGGAGTTCAAGGCCCTTAAACATTGACAAGGTCCAATGAAATTGCTCGTTTAGCTTGCCTACTACATCCTTTTGGCTATTCCATCCCTTTGCCTAGAAGTGTTTGATGGTTTTTTGTTTCTATTCTTTGTCTCTCTCCCACCACCCGCCCCACTCGCCCGAAAGGAGATGAGTAGTCTGAAGGGAAGGCATTAACAAAGATAAAGTTAAGATGCACAGGGAGGCTGCTCTTGCTGGGTCCTGTATTGTGTAAATAAACATAAACTCCTCTAAGGGCTCCTGGGCCCGGGTCGTGGATGAACCCAGAGGGAAAGAGGAGGCTGGGTAAAGGGAGGTGATCCCCACTGAGCCCCCGCACAGTGTTCCAGCAAGGACCTGCTCTGACGCCATCTCCCTCAACTTCCCCGTGTTGCTCAGAGATGGGAACAGACTGGTTCATGCCATGCCACGTCAGGGCGAAGATAAATTCAGCTGGAGCTGATACCGAAGGTGTGGGAGGAGGAGGATCCAGAATAAAATGTGCATGGGGGGTGCTCTGCTCTGAGAATTGGACCTGATGAAGGGGAGAGAGCTGGAATTCAGTGTTGAAGGTGAGGGATCTGGAAACCTCCAGGTCAAGATGTTACAAGACGTAGACATTGGCCATGAAGACTGGAGGCAAGGGAGACCATGTGCCCGGCACTCAAACATTGAGACGTACTCAGAGGACAAGGAGAACCAGTTCAGGCCGGTACATGGGCTTGACAAAGTCAGTTGATGGGGGAGAAGTGGGCTTGGGTCTGAGGTTTGAGGGATCACAGTCAGTCATTTCTAGGTAGAAGAGCCTGAAGCTGCAGCAGAGACAAAGAAGGAGCAAGCAACCTGACGGGACAGTAAGATGAGGGGGATTGGCAGCCAGGGGAGGAGAGGTGAGGGGGTAAGGACGTGGTCACGTTGCCCAGAGTCACGGTAGGCAGTAGCAGAGCCCAAACTTGGACACGTGTCTGTGATCCCAAAAGCCATGCCCCTTCCCAAACCCGATGCGGCAAACCAGATGGTAAAATGTCTGTGATTACCAGCAGGACTGTCTCCCACTTCCTTCCTGACTCTGGCTCCCCAGACCCCAAACGCCCTCAGAAAGAAGGAGGCTCCAGGGAAGGAAGGTCAACCAGAACTTGAAAGGGACTCTCGGAGGCTCCTTTCTGCCAAACGCCTCCCCGCCCCCACCCCCAGGGACCCAAGTCCAACAAAACTTCAATTCACTTGTAATTGCTCCACTCCCAGAATTAGGAGGATTTTGTTGTTGTTATTGGTCTCTTTCTAACACCCTCGACTGATGCCTTTACAAAACTGTTATTTTAGGGCTGTTTGGACTTGTTTTCCACATAGCTCTTGTTTTCTATTATTTCTCTGTTTTTTCCAGGGTTCAGACTAATTAAAGGAAGTGTAAATCACACCTCGTTTGCACAAAATACCTTTCATGAGGTCTGGAAGCAATTTAGCTTCTGTTTGCCAAAGATCTTTAGGAAAGGAGGGGAAAAAAAATCCCCCTTGGTTGAAAAAAGATTAATTTCTTGGTGCCAAAAAAACCCCATTAAGTGCACCTCCCATTTCTGGGATCTTTTATCATTTTCATGTGAAAATGGCAGCCAGGGAAAATTAGGAGAGGAAGACCGCGCTGGCTCAGCAATTAGGTCTGGCCCTCTCCGCGCCACCAACTGGGCCACCCTGCAGCCAACAGCAGCGTTAGCACACAGCCTGGTCTCTGCCACCGGCTGTCTCCTGCTCCCCTTCTCTGTCCATCCGAGATGCCCATCAGTGTCCACTTGATGTCCCTGCCTGGGCCCCGGGTCCTTTGATCTGCCAGGAAGCTTATCAGCGAGGCTCTGAAAAGAGGGCAGAGTCGTCACCTCAGAGGCCTCCTGCCCCCTCCTATCAAATACCTACTCCTATTTCAGTCCCTAGCCCGCCCCTCCCGCCTCTGGGGCCCAGTACCCGTCCACCTTTGCTCAGAACTGACCCCCTGCGTTTCCTCTGTGGTGTTGACATCCCAGAATGTGGAGCCACGAGGGGCCGCTCGCTGCCTTCTACCATTTCATGTCACAGATGGTGGCGCTTAGGGTCAGCTAGGGGGTGGTCCCACACCTGGCCCAGCAGAGCCAGGGTTAGACCTCAGAGCCAGGCGCTTCTCTGTTCAATGTGCCTGCCACTCCCGCTCACAGATGACTCTTGAAGGGGCGACTTCAGACAGCAGGTGGTGGGAGGAAGCAGCGTGGGCTTGGAGGGGCGGTGTGTGCCCTGCTTACACTCCACCCCGACGGTGCTGTCATCTGCCACCTTCTCATAAAACCAATCATGGGAAGAGACGGCGATGGGCTAGGCCAGGGGTTGGCAAACTCACTAGTCAACAGAGCGGCAAACCGTGCCTCAAGAGCCGCGGTTTGCCAAACACTGGGCGAGTCTGACTGTCAAGGTGGATGTGGTGGAATGCAGGAGGGGGAGAAGGACCTTGGGCAGATCCTGTGTTCAAATTCCAGCCCCTTCCATTTTTTGTCTGTGTGACCATGGACAAGTGATTTCGTCCTTTGAGGCAGAAAAGCAGTCTGCAAATTTCAGGGCTCCGTTCCCCCATCTATTAAATGGCGCGGCTCTCCAGGGCTTGCCAGGACAGTGAAATGAGCTGGTGGGTATAACAGACCTGCAGGAGGGGATCAATGATTAGAGGCTGGGGTTTTCCCAGCGGCCTTATTTCTTAAGAGTGAACCAAAACCTGTGTCTGTGGCCACTTCCTGGCCTCCTCTTCCTCCGCATGCTGAATTTACTTCCTAAGAAAATAAGTAAGTAATAACACAAAGATATTTGGAACTTGTGAAAGCATGACATTTGCAGGCTGCTCTTCTGCTGAGCTGAACCTATCATTCTTCCGAAGGGGAGAAAGCACTGTGGACAGAAATAACTTCACCCAAGAATGGACTGTAGACTTTATTTTCTCAGTCAATATTTTTCCTAGTTAAAAAAAAAAACACCCAACATTAAAAAATGATGTCGACACAGCTGGTGTGGCTCAGTGGTTGGGTGTTGACCAATGAACTAGGAGGTCACGGTTCGATGCTTGGTCAGGACACATGCCCAAGTTGTGGGCTCCATACCTAATAGGGGACATACAGGAGGCCGTCGATCAGTGATTCTCTCTCATCATTGATGTTTCTCTCTCTCTATCTCTTCTTCTTCTTCTTCTTCTTCTTCTTCTTCTTCTTCTTCTTCTTCTTCTTCTCTGAAATAAATATATATATATATATATATATATATATAAAATGTGTGTGTGTGTGTTAGAGAAAGATTGGTAGGGAGGTAGGATTTGAGGAAAAAAAAGCAGTGGCTGTCTCCAGTGTTGGCATGATAATGTAGGAAAACACAGGATTTGAGTTCAAATCCTGCCTCTGCTGTTTCCTAATTATATGATTTTTAGACATAATTGTTTGTTTTTTCTTTCCTGAACTTGTGGTTTCTTCATTTCAAAATGAGAACGATAAAAGGCATATCTGGAGAACTAATGATGCATTCACACAGTTAAATAGTAGCAGTAAGAGAGAGAGAATGCTGGAAGAAAGAGTGCAAGCATTTCCAGGAGACCAGAGGGTGCGAGTCCCAGCTCTGACCGTGATCGGGACTCACCTTGCAGAGCCTCTGCCTCCCGGGAATAGAGTGATTTTGTTCTTGCGCCGCAGCCTCAGGCCCTGTCCTCCTCACTGCTCTCCTGGCGGTTGTAGTATTTTAGTAACCGCTTTTCCTGTCCTCACCAGTCCTTCCCCTGCCTGACACCCCTCTGATTTTTACCTGGCAGTCAGGGGGCAGATTCTGAAACCATCATCCTTCTCTTTCGCCTTCAGAATAACGTCCTCATCTCTTGGTGCGGTTTTTGAGGTTCCCTTGTCTCTACAGTCTCCTCTCGCCTCACTTCCCTGGTTCCAGCCTGCCACCCTCACCCTGGCCACGGCACACTGTGGTCCCTCTGCGGATATACCCTTGCGTACCTACTCCGTTCAAGAGTCCACGGTCAGGTTAGCACGGTCTTCGAGCTCGCCCCCGATTTATCACTTAGGTCAAGGGCCTCCGCCTCTCCAAGCTGCAGACTGCCCTTTTGTGAAACGGGAGGTTAATCCCCGCTCCACAGGCTCATAACTGGCCTGGTACCCGGGGCATAAAGTAAATTACTTTTCACAGGGCTAGTCTCCCCTCCCCCTTTTTTATGCTCATCACTACCTCCTGCAGAAGGCCTCACATTCATTCTGTGTTTTCCCAAGCCCAGTGCCCCACCCAGACCCCACCCCCTGCCTTCTCTGCACTTTGTGTGGGTTCTGATTTCCGATAACCCCACCTCCATGCTGGGAGGCTTGGGTCAGTGCCCCCATGCCGCATCTGTGAAATGGGAACAAGCACAGCCCCTCTCACCAGGATGCCGTGAGGATCAGGGAAGAAAACGCACGCCCGGCTCCCAGCAGCCATGTTCTTTCTCTCTGGCCCCCAGAAAGAACGCCATGAATGTCTGCTGTTATTGCCGTTCTCCTCCCCGGGGCCTGGCCCAGAGGCGATCCAATGGTGGTTGGAAAGATGAAAGTGCTTTACGAGCGAGGGGGCGGGCGGGTGGGATGCGTGTCCTCCTGATGTTCAGGGGCGAGTTGGTAACAGAGCCAGGGTGGGGCTGGCTTTGTGCGATGATGGGCTCAGGCCAGGGCACTCCTCTTCCCGGGAGCCCTCCCCCCGCCCTCCTTTGTTTGAGCCTTGGGAAGGGGAGATGCCCACATGTTCCCGGTGGGGCAGGCACAGGCAAACGTGCAGAGAGCCCAGGACACGTGAGCCAGCGGGGCCGTGCCAATGAGCCCTAATCCTGCCCCAGGGCATTTCCTGCGCTCCCGCCCCGGCCAGGCCAGGCACCCTCCTTCCTCCCCTGCCACCCCAGCCTCTGGTGGGGGGAGACCCGAATGGTCTCGCCTTCTCGGCATCTGACCGGAACTTCTTTGGGGACTAAGGCGGCCCAGGTGGGAGACGGCCTGCGTTAGCATTCCAGCTTTCCCCCTCAGCAAAGGGGTGCTCAGGCCCAATGACTCAGTACCCCTGAGCCCCGCTGGCCCTGCCTGCGAAGCAGGGGCACTAATCCCCAGCCTCAAGGCTGTCACGAGGGTTCCGTGGAACAATGCGGGGAGCGTGCCTCATCAGCACCCGGCTCCAAGCGGGCGCTTCTTCTCTCTCTCGTGCAATGCCTGTCCTCCCTGAGCAAGGTTAGGGAGTCCGGATAGAAGTGCTTTTCAGCCTCAGCCTTCAAGACCAGCCTTGTATTAATTGAACGCATGTTTATTGATCACCTCCAATGTGGCAGGCTAGGTGCCCAATGGGGATGTGCCATTTGGATTTCTTGCTTTTTTTTTTTTTTTTCTCTCCCTGTAAGTCTATAAAGCAAGTCGCAGGGAAGCCTACAGAACTTAGGGTGCTTTGGCCCCTGCCATTTCCCCAGCATCGTCTCTCGTCACTCCTGGGTGGGGTCCCCCAACTCAGCCACGCCAAGCCTGCTGCCTTCCCTGGAGGACTGCGGCCTCTGACCTCCGTTCATCCTTCCTTACCCTTCCTAGTTTTTTGCTCTCTATTTGTGTTATAGTTTCTAGAATGCTTCAATATCTTAAGCAGTGACTTCGTATTTTTGTTATAATCATTGAAAAGATAGTTTCACTTTAGAAAACAAAGAAAAAACCAAGGAGCATCAGACTTCTCTTAAGAAGCACAGTGTCTGGGTTGTGGCAGTTTAGAGGGGAGAGAGGGGTGTCTTCACCAAGCAGGGAAATTAGGAGTAGAGCTTTGAAGGTCAGGATGGGGCTTGGGTGAGAGGAAGGCAGAAGGAGGGCGTTCCAGGTGCAAGTGCAAAGGCGTGCTGGTTGGAACTTGCACACCAGGCCCAGGGACCCAGAGGCAAGTGTAGTGCAGCCGGAGTGGATGCTCGGCAGACCAAGGCTTGAACCTTAGATGGAGGAGGCCTTGAATGCCAGGCTGGTGCACTTGACTTTGACCCTATACCATGTGGAGACTAGTGAAGTCTAATGTGCAAGGAAGAGCACCCTGGGGCCTATGCCAGGGAAGGGAGAACCGAGAGGTGGCTCTGATGTATTACGATTGGTGGGAATGGAGACTTCCGCAGATGGGCGTGGCTCTCTGCCAAGGGGCAGGTGGTCCATGACCCGTATGCAGAAACAGGCAAGCACTTGAGCATTCATTCGCCTTGACTTCTTGCAAGGAGAGAAGGCCAGTCCCCTTTTTCAAGAGGGAACCAGGTCTGGTCTGTTGAATTCCCAACAAACTACATCCAGGCCCATGTCCACAAGCGCCTTTTAAACTTTCTGTGAGGTGTGCTCCGCAGCCGAGTAGAAATAGTTGTGTTTTGGGGAGAGACACGCCTGGTGTCAAGTGTTGCTCTGTCACTGACCAAAATGTCATGGATGTGGGACAAGTCACTCACCCCCCACCCTATGCCTCTCTTCTCATCTGTCACTTAGCAAGTTAGAGAAATAAGCCAGTCAATGAAAGCAAGTTATCAAGGGAACTGCCTTTTCAGATGATGCTAAGATCCAAAGAGATACGTTCAAACAAACACCCAAAGCGAAAAACGAAACGCGTGACGATTGTAGGCCGTGGGAATTAGATGGGAATTGACGCGTGCTAGTTGGGATATTGCTTTGCCAGGGTGTAAATTTGAATTTCCTCTCTTAAATGGCAGGGAGAGAGAAAATGTTTATTATCCATATACTTGGAGAAATACTGCCTGCAGTCTCTCCCTTTCACGGAAACTCATAAGACATATCACATGAAAGACTCTGAGACATCCTGGGGGAAGCAAGTTTGTTTAACTTTATTTAACCCTGCGTTTTAAAACTTCATCTGGCCACACCTTGAGATAGCTAGCAATGCCTCATGAGAGAGCGTGCCCTGAAAACACACGCGTTAGACCTCCAGGGCCAGGTGTGCCTGCAACCCTGTCATCCGGAGCTACTGACACAGCCCCTGCGTGCCCGCCTTCTCTCTCCTCACCAGCAGAAGGAACGCAATGCAATTTTCCTTTTTTTTTTTTGCATAAAATGGTGCAGTTTAGGTCTGTTGAGAAGAAATAAGTCAAAAAGTAGTAAATGTGCTTGCCCCCAGACCTCATGGGTGTTTGCCATAGAGACTGAGAGTTTTCTGCATTTTGGGGGTACATGCATGTGTGTGCGCATGCGTGTGTGTGGTGTGCAACCCAACATTTGAGCAACAACTCCTTTCTCCTCCTGCTGAGGCTCTTGGGACCGTAAGGCTGGGGCAGTGCAAGTCCCCATGCATCCATGCCTGCTCTCTCTTCTCTCTCTCACAAAAATGCCCCTGACTTCCTTATGTCCATCCACTGGGGACCTATCAGTGTGCATCCTGCACAGCTGGCCCCCCTTTTTCTGAACCTCCACGCCTGAGTCTCAGCCTTGGGTCGCTGTGGCAAAGGGGAAATTGAAGCCTTGGGGAATTATTGGGGTGGGGTGGGCAGGGAATGGTTTAGGGGGAGCATGGAGTCATCAGGTAAAGGTGGGTTTGGGATTCTGACTCCCTTGAATTTAAATTGGGATTCGCCCTTAAAGGAGGGCTAGCAGGCATTTTGCAGACTCTTTAGGCGGGGCTGTGACTTGAGTGGTGGTCAGGAGGTCTTCCTTTGTGCACCGAGCATGCATCTGGTGTGTACTTAGCACAACCAAGCTCTTCGCACCCACTTTCTTATCAAAAGCATCTCACTTTGAATGAGAAAGGACCTGGTCATTTCCCTTTCTGAGGCCCTTTCCTATCCCAGCGGGAAGCCCCCTGGGGAAGGGGTTGCGAATCTGGATGGCAACAAGGAAGCCCCTATTTGTGAGGGGCGCTCACTGTCCACGTGGCCAACAGAGGGCGCTCCCACCTCACAAACCCGGGAGCCCGGGCTCTGGGTAGGCCAGGGGGAAGGCGGCCAGCTGACCTTTCTCCAGGCTGTTCTCCAGTTGCCAGAGCAGCAGAGGTGTCAGCTGAGAGCGGTCACAGTCTAGGGAGGAGAGGGGAGGGAGGGAGGCTGGGGCACCCGCAGGGGGAAACGCTGGCAGGGGAAACAGACAAACATCTCCCCGAGACAGGGCCTCAGGGAAAGCAGGCAGCATATGCTCGTGGTGCCACAAACAACAAATGCAGCACACCCCGCACAGACACGGGACACAGCAGAGAGGTTTTTTTTAAAAAGAATCACAGGCTGTGGAACCACAACATGAATGCCATCCGTCGCACACGGGTACACAGGACACCGTCATCTCGCCCAGCTTAGGCTGCAACAAAGACAACACCCAGCCACACACACACACACACACACACACACACACACACACGTAAACACGTCAACCCGCAGGGATATCCCAGCCATGTACAATGTACAGGGGCAGATAACAAAGACACACCCGGTGGACCCACAACACCTGCAGACCCCCGGCCCCCGGGACGGTACCCCACACATGACAGACACCTCCAGAGGCAGATCACCGCGAGCAGCAGAAGCACAAACATCGCCAGCTCCCCACAGGCACATGTGAAGACATATGTTATGTGCATCTGCGAACACATACGCCATGTTGATCTACCCAACAAACAGGCGCACATAACACATGTCGTCCGCTCACACGGCACGCCCCATACAAGGCTCTCAGGTCCACGTGCATCCGAAGCACTTGGAATTCAGAAGATGTTGCCATCAGACAAGAGAGAGGGAGGCCAGAGTGGGTGGGAAAGCAGAAAGGGGGTTGAAAGGCAGAACAGGGGACAGGGAAGCAAGGGAGAGAGGAGCAGCTTTGGGGAGGAGGCTGAGACCAGATCAGCTGGTCTAGTCTCTCTGTTATCAGGAGGTACCCTCCTGGGGGCGGCCACACAGATTTGGTGGCTACAGCTGGGACAGTGGTGCCACCAGGAAAAGGAGCCACTGGCCTGGGCCCAGGACTTGGGCATCAGTTACAGCCAGGACGACAGTCTCCTCGCTTTGGGTCCCCGCATCTCTGTCCATCCCAGCACCCACCCGGTCATCTCATTGAGTCCGATCCACACGTTGCTCACGGTCCACAGTCTGATGTCCCCAGGCAGCCGTGTCACAAAGACAGTCACCCAGCCTCTCATGATATATTGTTTCCCCCTTTTGAAGTGTACTTTTAAAAATATATATATTTATTGATTTTTTTTACAGAGAGGAAGGGAGAAGGATAGAGAGCTAGAAACATCCATCAGCTGCATCCTGCACACCTCCTACTGGGGATGTGCCCCACAACCAAGCTACATGCCCCTGACCGGAATCGAATCTGGGACCCTTGAGTTTGCAGGCCGACGCTCTATCCACTGAGCCAAACTGGCCCGGGCTAAAGTGTACTTTTTTAAAAAAAATGAAAAGCATCGCTTGAGTGATCCTACGAGGGCTGTCCCTCCAGAGGAGATGGGACAGGTCAGGGCGGTAAAGGACTTGGCAGAGCAAATAAAACTCACTTCCGGAAAGTGCAGGGTTTTCAGTGAAACCGAGTCAGATCAGCAACTCTTGTTGAGCAACCATCCAGGTCCAGACCAATGCAGGGCGCCCGGGCTACAGAAACAAGAGACTCAAAGCTCACCTTCTCACGAGGGTAGAGGATTATAGCATGGGAGACTAATAAAATGAGGGGCCTGAGGGTCCACACATGCAGGGGTGGGCAAAGCAGGTTAGTAATAATAATAACACGATAATTAATACATAATAACACACGCTGTGCTTTGCGCCCTCACCACGGTTGTGCATGCCTGTGTGTAGAATGTCGTCCTTTTTCCATTGGTAAGGAAAGAGGGGGCCGGGGTCGAGCACAGTAATTGAAAGCAGGCGGCGTGGACTGTGTTGGGCACCGTCCGTTCATTACCTTGGTTTGAGCTCATAAAACAAACTGGGGAACCGGGGATTAAAAGCTCCCAGGCTGAGGACGAAGTGGCCAAGGCTGCGAACGGGCGGCCACCTGCCCAGGGCGGCCCGCTCGGAAGTGCAGAGTCGGACCTCGCGGCCTGACTTCAAAGCCCCCGGCTCTTCTGCTGCGTGGTAATCATTAAGCGTTTCCTCTCGCTTTCCAGCTCTGGCGTGAGAGCCAGCGGAGAGGGGGGAGAGAGTCCCAGCTGAGAGCCTCTGAGTTTGTGGGGGGCCTCAGCCATCCTGTGGACTCTCCCACCTACAAGGGGAAATCTGGGGTTGGGACGTCGCGGGTCATTTCCCAGGGGTCCCTGTCCTCCAGTTCCAGGGTGAGCACTCTGTCCAGGGCCGTTGGGCCCTCAGTGCCTTCGTCACGCTGCCTGGCGTGTGAGCTGGACGTCAGGGACAGATCTCTGGTTTCTGGGGTTTCCCTAGTGTTACAGGTGGAGGGAAGAAGGTGAGCCCGGAAATGGACTGAGGCTGAGTCCTGTTCTCCTGGCCATCAGCCTGGAGCACAGCTTCCTCTCCTGTGTCAGCGAGGGTCTGTGGTGGGTTGTTAGCGGCAGAGGTGGGAGGCGTGTGTGGGATCAGCTCGTCCTTTTACAGGTAGGAGGGCTGAGGTCTGGTAACATGCCTTCCATTGTTACTGTGATGTTTGGATCAGTAATCATATTCTTAACTGACTCAGTACTTACTACTGTGCCAGGAGCTATGCAGAGGGCTTTGCGGACATTGCCTCATCGGATTCCACAGCACCCCTGAAGGCAGGCACTGCATGTGTTGTTTTCACACCTGGGGTCACCCAGGCTCAGAGACGTGCAGTGGCTTGCCAGGGGTTGCACAGCTAGTCGATGTCAGCCTCGAGGTGCCAGCGAGGCCTCTCTGACTCCTAGCAACCACTCCTCGCTGCTCTGGTCTGCAACCTCCCTGACTGACCTAAAGACCAGAGCCGGGACAGTCACTCCCGGTTGAGAGAGAACTCAGGTCTGAGCAGAGGAGTTTTTTGTTCAGGGCCACAGAGCTGGTTTATGAAGACCCCGAGGCCTTAGCTTCTCATCTGCTTTCCTTCCCACTGCTCCCGGGACCAAGCGCAGCCCGTCCCTTTCCTGCCTGGGTTGGGAAAGCAGTTAATGTCAGGGTCAAAAAAGGCCTCCCCGGGTCCAGAAAGGACCCTTTAGGGATGCCAGAGAATGGTGTCCTCTGGGCCTCAGTCTCATGAAGTGTTCGCAAGTCATGTGAGTGCTTTGACCCTCAGTTCCATCATCTCTGCTTTGAGGATAGTGTGCTAGAGAGGCAGGTGCTGAGATGGACGGACTATGCAAGGATTCTATTAGGGCAGCGGTTCTCAACCTGTGTGTCGCGACCCCTTTGGGGGTCAAACGACCCTTTCACAGGGGTCACCTAAGACCATCGGAAAATGCAGATATTTACATCACGATGCATAACAGTAGCAAAATTTCATGGTTGGGGGTCACCACCACATGAGGAACTGAATGCAAGGGTCTCGGCCTTAGGAAGGTTGAGAACCACTGTATTAGGGGAAACACCTGAGAGAAGATGCGAGGTGGCAGGGAAGGCTGGGGAAGCCATCAGACTGTGGTGCAGGTCTCTCCCTGAGTGAAGGAGACAGAGAACACAGGTTTAGGGGATGTTTGGCCAGGCCATTGAGGAGGCCTTCCATCTGAGGAGTCGTGTGCACCCCACGAACGGGCGCCTGCCTCCTTGTCCCTGCCCTGTCCAGGCACTGGCTGGGAGGAGCCCGCAGGAAACATGGCCTCCCGGCAAATGGAATCTGGAGCACCCAGACCAGGGCTTCTGGCTTATTGCACCCCCTATAGATGGAGTCCCAAGATGCCTTCTCATGGCTGCCAGAGGTAATACATCAAGTTCCATTGGATGCATCTTACCCAGATCACACTGGACACCTTTAAAATATGTTCTAATCACCTAAACATGTGACAAGCACTGTGTGGGGACTGGGTTCGAAACATGGTCCTTGACCTTAAGGGACTCATGCAAGGGAGATGGGCAAGTAAATGACCATAATCAGACTCGTGTGAAAAGTAAGAGGAGGGTGGAAAAGCCCGTCAGTACAGGCTGCATAGAAAAGTCAGTGGTTTGATGATCCTTGAATGAGCCAGTGCTGATAGAATGGGAATTCTAGACAGAAAAATCTTTAAAAGCAAAGGCTCGAGACATGAAAGAGGAGGGAAGATTCAAGGGCTTGCGAGTGACTCAACATGGATTCAACGTAAGATCCAAGAGTGGAGTTAGTGAGAAATGACCCTGAAGATGGAATATAGGACAGAGAAGGCTGAGGAACGGGCTGCATGTATTTATTTGGTAGAGACTGAAGATACATGAGGCGCATTGCAGACTTCTCTTCAAATGCATATTTTGGCATGATCGCTGGCCGCAGTTTACGGGGTGGATTGGAGGACTAAGACAGGAGGCAGGAAGGCAGGCCGGGAAGCAAGGTCCATGAAGGGAGGTGGCAAGGACATTGAGTGTAAGAAGGAAAGCCAGCCAAGAGGCATTTAAGGGACAGAGTGGCCACGAGTAGATGGCTGTTGGATTTGAAAGAATATGAGGGTGGAGAGTCTATGATGATGTCCAAGAAGCTAGCTGAAATTATAAGTACTTGTAACTAAGTCTCTCTCTAGATCAGTGGTTCTCAACCTTTCTAATGCCGCGACCCTTTAATACAGTTCCTCATGTTGTGGTGACCCCCAACCATACTTCATAACTGTAATTTTGCTATTGTTATGAATTATAATTAAATACCTATGTTTTTCGATGGTCTTAGGCGACCCCTGTGAAAGTGTCATTTGACCCCAAAGGAGTTGCAACCCACAGGTTGAGAACCACTGCTCTAGATGGTATAGACTGTAACTTTTAAACTGCAGCTCATAACCCATTGGTAGGTCATGAAATTAATTTACTGGTTTGTGGCCAACATTTTAAAAAATATATATAAATAGAATGGACTATACAGGCAAGGGTAAATAGTATTTCATAAAATTGTTTCAGTTATATATCCATGCATGCATAGACTGAGTTGGAATGTAGAATATATGAATCGCCATTAAAAATCATTTGAAAGACATTTCATTAGGCTTATGAATGCTCATCGGATTGGGATCGTAGCTTACAAATCTCAGCTCACAGATTAATAGACCTAAAGGAGGCCTCTAGCTCTAACTGATGGAGAAGTTTTGTGCCATCAAGGAGCCCTGCCCTGCCTCTTTCAGTTGGAAAAGGATGGTTGGAGAAGTCGGTGACTTCTCCAAGGTCAGACAGTTCTCAGAATATTCTTTACAACACCTGGTTTGATGAAGAGCGCGAGTGGATCAGCGTACGCTTTTATGAATGAATACAGATTATAAATTAACGGAATAGCAATACCCGAATAAATGAATGAACGGATAGGCGAATTCATGAATGAATGAATAGATGAATGTGTAACTATGAGAAACTGTCGGGTGGACAAACTAACAAAGGAAGAAAAAGAGAGGTGAGAGGGGGAAAAGGGACAGAGGGGCGGAGGGCGGAAGGAAACTCTCAAACCCCCTCACTGGCCCTGGGAGTCTGTAGTCTCCCCAGCCAAGGAGCGAAGGATTTCTGAATGACCCCAGGCGGGGGACCACAGCCAGTTGGAATGAATCCTGTGGTCAGCACGGAGATCGGCCAAGCTGGAGGGAGTGATGACGGCCGTGCAGTAGACTTTGTTACGCGCCCGTTTATAGGGTGAGCTATTAACTGGCCCGGCATGGGGGTAGTCAGGCGCCTGACATCAGAGCATGAATGAGGTGTTTGGGGTGGGGAGAGATGGGCGCTTTTCCCCAGCTCTGGTCTGCTGAGTCATCCCCAGCTTTGATGGCTGCCATGCCATTATTCACCAGTCCCATGACCAGGAGCCAACCGGTTCCGCGCACTCTGGGCCACCTCAGAAAGCTGCACGTTTAGTTCCAGGGAAGAGCGCGTGAAGGTGAAGAGCGAGAACCGGGAAGGCCACCTGAGAGCTCACTAAAAGTTAACCAGGCCTAAGTCATTTAACCGGTTCAATCAGATCCAGGTTTGGATCTGCGCTGCTCTATTTATCTGCTGGGTCAGTCACTTTACTTTTCTGAGCTGCAGTTTGCTCGCCTCTAAAGGGGACATAAGATTGATCATGGTTCTGTGATCCATGTGCTTTGCAAAGCATTGATGACAAATACATGTTTATATATTTTTTTCCTCCCTGCTTTGTCCCTCAAACTTTCCACTCCTTAATTCATTTATTCAATAAATGCCTCTTGAGTGTTCACTGCGGGCCAGGCCCTGGGTGCCAGGATACATGAGTGAAACAGTGACAAAATCCGTGCTTTTATAGTCAACATTCCGGAGGGTGGGGTCGCAGTGTTGCCTAACTCCAGAACATCACTTATATAGCTCTTAGACAGAGAGGAAGAAACAAAACAAAACAGAGAAACATATGTGTAAGCCAAGACCCGAAGGAGAGGAGGGTCCTGGAGAAAGTGTTCCTGGCAGCAAGAAGAGCAAGTGCAAAGGCCCTGGGGCAGGAGTGCATCTGCTGTAATTAAGCGGTGGGAAGGGAACCATTGTTCACGGTGCTCTATATTTCAAAGTCCCTTCCCTGCCACGCTGTTGGGAAAATCCTTCATTAACCTGCAGACCCAGTCCTTTTCCCTGGGCATCTGGGCAGAGAAATTGCTCTGTGATTGGTCGGCTTACGTCTGCCCTCCCACTGCAGAAGAGAGGTTCCGTGAAGTACAGGTTCATGTGCCTCTTTTGGGTCAATCTCATGTCTTCTGCACTAAGAATACCCTCTGCCTGAGAAGGGGCAGGGAGTGAATATTGATCGGATTCATTTTTTAAACGAGCGAAGGAGCCTTCTGAACCTTCCTTCTCACGTCTGCCTGGTTAGTGCCTCCTCACCGTCCGCCCTTTACAAGGTCCTGCATGAGGCGGTATTCTCTGAGAACCATCCTTTATCTTGACAAGGCCCCGCTTACATCTCCTTGACGGGAACTCCAAAGTCTTCCCAGAACATCGGTCCTCCCGGACTCTAAGATGTGAGCCACGGAACGTGAAACGAGCTCCCAGATCAGTTAACTTGGGAAATTGTCGGTTAATTAAATCTAAGTGGGTTTCTGTATTCAAAGACATCTTGGCCGCTTTGAAATGGCAAAGGGCATTGTGAGGCACAGAGAGGCGCTGTTGGAGAGAGTTTCCTGTGTGTACGTTTGGCCAGGATGGACCTTTATTCCCCCCAGGAGCCATCTTCCGGAGCCCCGTCTGGGAAATACTAGATGGACCCTTGGCTGGGAGTCTCCCAGCTCTCGGAATATAGGCGCGGGTTTAACCTCAGCCCACAATGCCATTCTTCGCCCCGTGGCCCAGGGCAGCCACCTTGGGTTTTGGCTTCTCCCGCCTGCTTTGCCTGCGGAGAACCAGGCCGCTCAGGAAGGAGAAATGACCTCAGACTTTAAAATTTTGCTGGCCACGAGGGAACCCCTAATGAAATAGAAAGACGGGCAATTAGGAGCATTGGGGGGGAAAGCCAAGGGAATGAAAAGGGACGCGCATGACCCCAGGCCCTGGAAGGAGAGGGCATGGCTTTTTTCCTTCTCAGCCTCGGTCGTCTCAACCAAGGAAGCCTGGCAGGTCGGCTCATGCGGCAGAAATTGAATTAGCGGCGCCGTGTCATGGCTGCGGCCCGATTACCCAGAGGGATGGGATCTTTATCTTCGCTCCCTGGCGCTGGTGGGAGACACCCACAGGTCCCTCCAGATTTGGACAAGGAGGCTCTTATTATTTTTTTTTCTTTCTTTTCTCTCAGCCTCATTTTGCATGTGTCTCAAAGTCCTTCTTTGTTTCTGTTTTTCTCTTTGGTGGTGTCCTTTGTCTCGTAAAGTCGGAATGACTTTTTCCCAATCTGGAACCCGACGGTCCAGCTTAAATTTACGAAGTGCAAGATGACAACTGGGACAGTGGAGAGATGAGGAAAATGCCATTGATGGTGCCTCCGCGTGCCTTATTTTGCTCCAGTTCGGTTCAAGTCCATAAACATTTCTTGAACTTCTACCAGGGACTCTGCAATAGACAGCCATCACGAGGGCTTCCCAGCCTGGTGAGGGAGACCCACAGAGGCAGGCCAGCACATGCATTGCGATGCCCATTGAATGAGAGGGTCTAAGGCGAGAGGGGACCCCAGTGGGAGGGGTTAGAGGGCTTGTGTTCCTGGGTGGGTTTGAAGGGAGGGGCTCTTTTTTTTCTTTTCTAAGAGCATGGGTTTTTAACATGCATGATGTCTCTAGACTTATTTCCCCCAAACTCTCTCAGCTTCACTTTTACAAGCAAATCAGGGTTCCCCTCGACATTCTGTTTAGCTCTCCCAGCACACGCGCAGGTTGTCTTTCCTCCAGTGGCTCCTTTCAAAACCCGTTGATAATTCTTCTTTCATGTCACTCCTACATTTTCCCATCCAGGCCCAAATATTAATACTTAAGTTCTGTGCCTCTAAAACAACCTAAGTTTCTACCAATGGACCCATGATTTAAAATCCAAAGAGAGAGAGAGAGAGAATGTGTGTGTGTGTGTGTGTGTGTGTGTGTGTGTGTGTGTGAGAGAGAGAGAGAGAGAGAGAGAGAGTATGTATGTATGTGTGCATGTGTGTGCATATATATGTGTGATTTGAATATTATTCAGCCATAAAAACGAAGGGAATCCTGCTTCTTGTGATAACATGGGTGAATCTTGAGGGCATTGTGCCACATGATTAAGTCAGACAGAGAATATGCATGCTCTCGCTTATATGTGGAATATTTTAAAAAGGTGAACTCAAAGAAATGGAGAGCAGGGATTGGGGCAGGGAAAATGGGGACATGTTAGTTAAAGGGTACAAATGTCCAGCCCTAAGATAAACATGTTCTAGGGATCTAATTAATGTACAGCATGACAGCTATCCTCGACAGTCCTGTTTACATACTGGAAGGATTTTAAGAAAGTAGATCTTAAAACTTATGAACACAAAAAGAGGTAATTATGAGAGCAGGTGGAAGGGTTAAGTAACCTTATTGTGGCAATTTCAGGATACAGACATTTATCAAATCCTCATGTTGTATACCTTAAACTTGCATAGGTTATATGTTAATACTTTATCAATAAAACTGGAGTGGAGGGAGAAAAATGACCCATAATTAGCCCCCCAAAATGAAAAGTTGTATGAGAACATAAATGGCCTCATATTATACGACTGGTTTAGTATAAAGAAACATCTGTGCTCTAACATAGTGTTTATATCTTCACTTATTCAAAAATTATTTAACTGGCCCCTGGGTTCCTGAAACCTTTTTCTAGAGTTTGGAAATACTTGCATCCACAAGAAAAAGCCCAGAGGAAGGCAGACATTAAAACTGATTTATAGAATTTATTACTGTACAGCGGTTCCCCCACCATCCACAGTTTTGCTTTCTATGATCTCAGTTACCTACAGTCAAGCACAGATAAAAAAAAATCTTTACTGGAAAATTCTAGAAATAAACAATTCATAAGCTTTCAAGTGTGTGCCATTCTGATCAGTGTGATGAAATCTCCAGGCGTCCAGCCTGTCTCACCCAGGAAGTGACTCATCCCTCGGTCCGGCGCATCCCGGCCGTAGACTCCCCCTGCCCTGTAGTCACTCAGTGGCCATCTGCGTTATCAGACCCACTGTCGAGGTACCACAGTGCTGTGTTCAAGTCACCCTTATTTTACTTCATAATGGCCCAAAAGCATGTGCCTCGATGCTGGAAATTCAGATACACCAAAGAGAAACTATAAAGTGCTTCCTTTAAGTGATAAAGTAAGTATGTGTAGGAAAAAAAATAGGGCATACAGGATTCAATACTATCTGTGGTTTCAGCATCCAGTGTGGGTCTTGGATATCCATATTCTCTATGGATAAAAGGAGGACTACTTTAAAGGAACCCATGTCTGATGAAAGAAGTCTGACATGCTAAGGACTTGAGACTGTAGGGAAGTTGGAATGATAGGTGAACTCTCCAAAGATCTATGTGAATGGAGGAGAAATTGAGAGGAGAGAAGAGGAGGCGGGATTGGAGGTTCTGATCACATGATCTAACCTTAAGGCTCTCAATGTTTTACATAGAATGGAAGAATGGCTAAGAGGTTGATACTCAGTAACATAATGGGCTAGACTCCTGACTTCTTGGTGACCAAAAAAATGCCTGGCAGGGAGCTACTAAAAATGTTTATTGAATGAATGAGTGAGTTAGTGAATGAGTGATATGATCAGATTTCATTTTACGGATATCATTGTGCTGTTACGTGGGAAACAAATTGCAAGGAGGTAAGAGAGAGGATGTCCATAAATCATGTTTAATTGCAGTCCATTTTGGTCTTCACTGGTATGTGGCCATGTGTAAAATAGTGACTAAGAGTGAGGGCATTGGAGTCATACAGTACAGGGTTCAAATCCCAGTCTTGCTCCCTTTTAAGCAGCATAACCTTAATGAAGTATGTTGATTTCAGCAATTGTTTCTTTATTAAAAAAAAAAAATAGGAACAATAGTAGTAACTACTTATTTGATTATCGTGAGGATTAAAATAAATAAATAAAGTGCCTGGTCCCCATCATAGTTGCAGGAGTAAAAATGACAAAAAAGTATAGAGGCCAGAATGCAGATTCCCGAGGTTCTGTTAGTAGCTGTGTGACCTTGAATAAGTTCCTTAAGTTCTCTGCAGCTTGACCACAGTTCTCTATCCAGAATTCTTATACTAGATGTATTTCTAGATTCAGATTTTCTTTTTTCTTTCTTCTTTTTTTGGAAGGTAATGCAATGCATATACCATATATTTAGTAACATCCCCACTGGGTTCTCAGATGGTGCTATCCCACCCCCTCCCCCTCTTGCCCCATAATCAAATGTGTTCTTCTATAGCTATACATCTGCTTACACAACGACCCTCAGTGGAATTACAGAGGAAAGTCCATAAACAGCTCACAGCTATTTGAGACCAGAATTTGCCCCTAAGTATGTTGTTAAAAAATCTGGGAGTGTGCTCCATATATCTTGATTCTCCCCACCAGTGGCATTAGCATGGGACCCGGCATAGAGATGTGTTCAGCATGTGTCCGATGAATTCTCCCCCCTTCGCCCCAAATTATCTTGTCCATCTGGTCAGACAAGATTCCCAAGGTCTACACCTTCTGAAACGGTCCCGTAGGAGTAAGGTTGGGGCAAAGGGTTTACACTCGGGCAAAGGCCAGTGTGGAACTTCTTGAGGTCCTTCTGAGCACAGCGGTTGACGCTTGTGGGAAGAGTGGCAGAGGCCAGCTCCTTCCTGTGTCCAGGCTGGCAGGAAAGAAGGCAGTCCAGGTGGAGTGAGACCTGTTGACTCCCCCAACCTAACCTCCACCAGGGCACCCCAGCTGCCCTCGGTTTTGTGGTTTTGTTGGTTCATTGGGTTTGTTTTGCCCACTGCTCTGCTGTAAGCGCAAGAATGGCTGGCCCTACCCGGGGTGCCCACTTTATAAAGTAGATGATTGTCTAACCACCATGCTTTCTGCACTCCTGAAACTGATACTAAAAAGATTGAATGTAAATTGTAATCGCAAGAAATAAAAAAAAGAATGACTGGCCCCTAGTAGATAAGACATATTTATTAAGTGCACGGAAAAATGAATATCAATAAGCATTTATTAATCGTCTATCATGTAGTCAGGCAAGTTTACATCATTCCACTGATCCTCTTATGAATCCTAGGTGGTAGGTAAGGTCCCCATCTCTGTCTTACATCTGAGGACACTGAGGCTCAGGCCCGCTCCCGTGAACAGGCCCCACATCTTGGCCTCAGCCCAGGCTTGCTCTGCGGTGCCCAGCATATGGGGTGCCTAATGGAAGGTAGGCTCCCCGGGTATCCGGCAGGTGCCAGAGGGGACTAGGATGGGGCCGTGGGGCTCCACACTGAGATGGAGGCTGAGCTGGGTGGTCTGAGAGAGTCCGGCCCAACCAGAACCCTTGGCTTCACCGCGTGGAGCGGGTGTGGCTTTCTGAGCCCTGAGACTCCTGGGCGGCTTGGGTTGACTTCCCGGAGCTGAACGTCCTGGGCCACGGCAAGGCCAAGTCACCGGCCTGTGACTGTGGGCCCCGATCCTGCGGGGAAATGGGCCGTATCCCTCCATACGCTCGCTTGCTCCACAGAAGGCAAGGGGGAGGGAGTCTTATTATGTAACCCGGGCTCAACCTGTCACTGACTGTACGACCTTAGGCAGGGCAAGTGACACTTTGCTTTTTTCCTCCATGCCGCTAAACAAGGGTGGCCGGGTTTCACTGGCAGAGGTGTCAGAGACTCACACACAGCCGGGAAAGCGCTAGCATAGTTGCTGCGACACTCCCGAGCCCTCCTCAGCGGTAGCTGCCACTCCTGTTGCTGTTTGTCTTGCTGGTTTATCTGAAGGTCTCCCGCTGGTTGACCAGGTCACCGGCTGAATTCGCGACCCGAAAGGAGTGGGGACTCTGTGGTGACAGTAGCCCAGGAACCCCTGGAGGATGGGGATAGTACCCTCATCTCAGTCCCCATCACAGAGGCTGTGGCGCACAGAGAGAGCCCATATCAGTGGCCAAAAGGTCGATCCGAGGCGGAGTGGATGTGTCCTTCTCTCTCTGTACTCACAGCTGCATCGTGGGACTTACGTCCACACAGAAACCCAGCCGCCTGCAGTCAGTCCTGGCCTCCTGGAACGTGGGCAGAGCTCGAGGCGAATGCAAGTTCAGAGCTGTTCAGGGACCAGCAAGCAAAATGAAAGAGGGTGTGTGTGTGTGTGTGTGTGTGTGTGTGTCTGTTGTAGTGTTTTGTCTGTGTTATCCGCGGTGCCTCTTTCATCCTGGGGCGTTTATAGTTGCTCAGAGACATAGAAAATATTACTCTTGTTTACATATACTTAGAAAAAGGCTTGGGGAATACAGACCGAGGTGCCAACAGTGGTTATTTTGAAGCGGGGTGATTGCAGGTAACTGTGTTTTCCTCCGTGCTTACATATACTTTCCACAGTCCCAAGTGCAGGGCCAGGCATTACTTAGGTAATTCCTGTAGAAACGCGAAAGGGACTCCACCTCAGAGCTGCCAAATCATAGCTCTTGGCCCTTCTTTAGCAACCTGTGTTTTCCTGGAGGACAGTTTCCAGGCGGCAAGGCCCTGTCTGAGTTAAGAGCAGGGAGGGCACAGAGCAAAAGACGGGGATCATCTAGGAAGAGCAAAGGAAGGAATGAAAGTATCCTTCCAGGGTGCCGAATGGGCTTCTGTCCTCGCTGCCCACCACGCTAAGTGCGGTCACTACACTCTTGTTTAATTCACCCCCACATGCTGCAAAGTTAGGCCTGACTCTTACCATTTCACAGAAGAAAAGATGGAGGCTTCGAAAAAGTCAGTCAGCTGAAACCGGTTTGGCTCAGTGGATAGAGCGCCGGCCTGGGGACTGAAAGGTCCCAGGTTTAATTCCGGTCAAGGACATGTAACTTGGTTGCAGGCACAACCCCAGTGGGGGGTGTGCAGGAGGCGGCTGATGGATGTCTCTCTCATCAATGTTCTAACTCTCTATCCCTCTCCCTTCCTCTCTGTAAAAAATCAATAAAATATATTTTAAAAAAGAGAAAAAAAAAGAATAAGTTAGTCAGCACCCACCCTCCAGTCACAGAACCAGGAAATAGTAATCATGTGGACTGAAACACCGTGCTTTCAGCCATTACATCCCTGAATTGAACAGCCTCTAGTCACACCCAGTGGTGCCTATATTTGCATATCTCCTCATCTACATTCCTCTGTGTATATTTATGTTTTATGCACACACAATAGCTGTATTATGCACATGTATTTACGTGCATGTACATACACACTCACGACTTTGGCTTCCTAGGTGCTCACAGGTAAACAACTGGGTAAAGTGGGGGGAAACGATCTCCCCGTGTAAATACGGCCATAGACATGTATTTGCTCATGACCCAGAGTTACTGTGTTACATTGAGGGAGATTAAGTCTCAGACTCTCCCTCCCTCTTCTTCTCTTTCCCCTCTTCCTCCTCTGAATATCAGCGGAATGCATTGACAGACCCAATTTGGAGAAGCCCAACAAGAGCAGGTGGCTGAGGGGTCTGGGCTGGCGCATCCTTGCAGCACCCTTGTGCACTTCTGAAGGGCCCTCGGTCTTAACACCAGGCATGGAAGCCTCTAGACGGGGCAACGACGAGGCTTAGACACTTAGAAACTTAGGAGCAGAGGCGAGGGGATTCAAGTCCTCCTCCAGACGCTCTCTTCCCACTTTGTTACAATGGTTTTTCCAGCTTTCTGTTTTTGCCCATGAAACGCGAAGCACCTGCAGGGCAGAGAGGGCATCGGGAAGGTTCTCTACTGTAGGAGCTCCTGGTAGGAGTTGAATGCAGTGTTGCCGAACGGGTGAGCAGCTGGAGAAAGAAGTAGGTCCTTTCTGCCCAGGCTGGGGCTGCCTGGGCTGAGAGTTTGTGAGGCAGCCACGGGAGGGGCCCGTGAGTCACAGGGCTGGCAGCCCCTGGCCGGAGATACCATTTCCACTATCATGGGCAAGCATCGACCCCTCCCCACACCCACTCCCTGAGGCCTCTCCCCAGGGCACTGCTGTCTTTCAGCTGTGGGGTGCAGGGTGCAGATTTCCCTTCTGTTTTTAATTCAGTTGACTCCATTTACTGCTCCGTGCATGTGGAACCCATGGAGAAATCCACCTCCCTTCCTCTCCCTTTCTCCCTCCCCTTCCTGAGCAGGGAACCTCTCCCTCCCCAGGTCTTCAGAGTGCTCTGTGGTAGCTGACCTGCAGGCCAGCCTCAGGGAAGGGTCTTGGGGTGAGCCAGAGTGAGCTGGGGACCAGAGGTTGGAGTGGGAGGGAAGAGGGGGGACAGGAGCTGCAGGAGCGGGATGGAGTGTGCTAACTGGGGCGACGGAAGCCCACCCCATCCCATGCAACCCGGCCGTGGGTTGTCCTGGTTTCACCCTCTCGATCTGCTCTATTTCAAGCCGCGGTTCGGGGAGGAGGGTGCAGGGAAAGGGGCCCGCGCCGGGGCCTGACTGGCTCTGGCTCCGAGATTCCAGCTGCACACGAGCGGGCCGGCCTCACACAGCTGGCCTCGCCTCCCTCCTTGGCGAGGGCGCCGAGAGGCCCCGGCCGGGGAGCTCAGAGGAGTCACCAGGCCCCGGCCTCTCGCTGGGGTGGCGTCTGGGCCGCCGCGGGCTGTGTTCTGCGGCCTGGACAGTTACGGGGCACTAACGGTTCCCAGACGGCGTCTCCTCTCGCTGGGCAGCGAGCGGGGTGGAGGAGAAGAAACGCTCCTGAGCATCTGGGTATCCCCTTGATCCAAATTCATTTTCCCGGAAACCCAAACCTGGTTTCCCTGAAAACCAGCATGCATCTGAGTCCCCGAGGGATATCGGGGCTGGCACCCTCGGTATTTGGGAGCAAGCTCTGTAGCCCAGTTCCCCTCCTCAAAGTCTTCAAGCACAGTCACCCCTACCCCATAGGCAGGCATCTGTCTCCCGACGTTGTCCTCCCTGGGATATTATTAATTCACCGTGTTCTGCTGGAGACCGACTCACTTCTTCTCCATTATGTTTATGTCTGGTCAAATCGATGATTTCAGAATGGAAATGTATGTCACGACCAGTAAATGGAAAAGCAGAATCACTCGCCATACTAGAAAACCACCCCCCCCCCAAGACAATACAAGGAAACACAGCAGTTTTCTATAATTCTAGACATATGCTGTTGCCTCTGGAAGGTTCTGAGCTGGGGCTTTGTTTTGCCTCTTTGAAAGAGAGGAGGGTGCCGATGTGCCAGAATTGTCACAGACATCAGCACTACACCAAGCCCTTCTCCGTGACTGAATTAGAAGGGCTGAGAGGAAACTAGAACATTCTCTATTATTTTCCCCGTTAAGTGTGATTTAATCTGGGTGCATCCCACATGTGAGTAAACACCGTGTAACCCAATAGAATCATTTTTACCAGAGGCCGGATCCCGGGCACACTGTACATTGGTGACCATGGTGGGATTAGACCCAGGACACGGGGCTTCAGAGAAAATTGTCCCCAGCCCTTTCAATACATGTCAGCTGAGCCCTGGCTGGTAGCACAGCTGGTTAGAGTGTCATCCCCGATACACCAAGGCTGTCAGGGCACATACAAGAGCCAACTAGTGAATGCATAAATAAGTGACACAACACATCAATGTTCCTCTCTCCGTCCCTCTCTCTCTGAAATCAACAACTAACAACTTAAAAATAATAATAATAAAATAAAAGTAAAATACAATGTGTCACATTCTATAAAACCATCACACACATCAGCTGTCCTTTATGCAGGAAACTATTTTTTTTAGGAGCGGGGACTCATCTGGAAAGAAATCTGTTAGGAAAAAAAAGATTGTATTCTTTTTTTTTTTTTTTTTTTTTTTGTACCATGACACTGTCTGGTTTTGTTAAGATACTTAAGAGGTTTTCAGCATTTTAGCTACTACTTTATATGTTTGTATCCTATTTAAGAAGCGAATTAAAGGGCTCTACTAGTGATAAGGTAATCTGTGTGAAATTATAAAACGTTAAGTCAGAAGCACACTGAACTTGGATTATTCCTAGTTTAATCACCCATTCAGTGCTCAGTTAGCAAAGTGCACCGCTACTTCCATCCACCTGTCTCAAGTAGAAGACCCTTTGGAGTCCGATATTCTGTCTGTCCAGGACTTCTGCTCAAGGTCATAGAATCCAGGGACAAGCCACTCCAGCGAGAGGCTGAGGCCCTGTGACTCCGGATGCTTGAAGACTCTGGAAGGTTCTGTAGGAGAGGCAAGAGTTGCTCTGGTTTTGTTGAGTGTCAA
>PVJN01011339.1:0-56333 GCA_004026805.1 Lasiurus borealis
TTATATTAGCACAATGTAAAAACCAAGAAATTGTCATTGGTATAACATGTGGGTATAGTTCTATGTCTTATTATCAAATGTGTAGATTTGTGTAACTGCCACTACATTTAACATACAGAGCTATTCCATCCACACATCTTTCTTTTGCTACCCTTTTATAATCACACCACTTCTTTACCCCCTTCTCCACTACCATCTCTAACCCTTGATAACTGCTAATTTGTTCTCCACTAAATAATATTATCATTTTGCCATTGTTGATTTTTTAATTGACTTTATTTTATTTTTTTAATCCTCACCTGAGGATATGTTTATTTATTTATTTTTTAGAAAGAGAGGAAGGAGGAGAGAAAGAAACATCAATGTGAGAGAGAAACATTAATCAGCTGGTTAAAGCATGATCGTAACCAAGAATCAACCAATGAATCCATAAATCCATCTTTACTCATCTCTCTCTCTCTCTGCCTTCCTGTTTCTAAGATCAATCAATCAATTAATAAAAAATGTAAACTTAGCAGAAAGTATATAGAATTTCCATATAGCCCTTCCCTCCCCACACAGTTTTTGCTATTATTAACATCTTGCATTAGTGTGGTAAATTTGTTATCATTGATGAGCCAATAATGATATATTATTATTTTTGTTAATTCTCACCCAAGATTATTTTTCCATTGATTTTTAGAGAGGGTAGAAGGGAAGGAGATGGGAGGGAGGGAGGGAGGGAGAGAGGGAGAGAGAGAGAGAGAGAGGGAGAGAGGGAGAGAGAGAGAGAGAGAGACCAAAGTGAGAGAGACAAATTGATTGGTTGCCTCTTACCTATGTCCAAACCAGGGCTGGGGATTGAGCCTGCAACTGAGGTATGTGCCTTGACTGGAATTAAACCCAGGGCCCTTCAGTGTGCAGGCCAACACTCTATCACTGAGCCAAACAGGCTAGGGCAATAATGCTATATTATTAACGGAAGTCCATAGTCTACATTACAGATTACTCTATGTGTTGTACATTATATGGGTTTTGATAAAAATATAATGACATATAGTCCTTATTACAGTATCCTGTGGAATAATTTCATCACCTAAAAACCCTGTGTTCTTTTCATAATGGCTTTTTTCACTTAATAATATGTACTTAAGGTTCCCAAACTTTGTGGTTTGATGGCTCATTTCCTTTTTGTTGTTGTTAATCCTCAATTGAGGATATTTTTCATTGATTTCTAGAGAGAGAGGAAAGGAGAGAAGGGAAGAGAGATGGTGAGCAAACAAGAGAGAAACATTGATTTGAGAGAGATACATTGCTTGGTTGCCTCCTGACTTGCTCTGACAGGGGCCAGGAGATCAAATCTTCAATCCAGGTATATGCCCTTAACCAGGAATCGAACCTGAGACTTTTCAGTATATGGGCTGACACTCTAACCACTTAGCCAGGGCTCATTTATTTTTATTGCTGAGTAACATTCCATAGTATGGATGTACCATGGTTTGTTTATATATTTAGCTATTGAAAGCATATTGGTTGCTTCCAAATTTTGTCAATTATGAATAAAGCTGCAGTAACATCCATGTATAGATTTTAGTATGGACATTAGTTTTTAAATAATTTAGGTAAATAAATACCAAAGAGTGCAATTGCTGGATCATATGGTAAGAATTGTTTAATTTTGTAAGAAATTGCCAAACTGACTTCCAAAATAGATGTACCATTTTGCATTGTCACCAGCAGTGAGTGAGAGTTTCTGTTGCTCCACATTTTTGTGAACATTTGGTATCAGTGTTTTGGGTTTCAGCTATTCATAATGGTATCTCATTGATTTGTGTAAATTTGTAATCCCCTAAGGACATAAGATGTGGAGCATTTTTTTCATATGCTTATTTGCTATATAACGGACCACAATTTGCCATCTGTGCATCTTCTTTAGTAAAATGTCTGTTCAAATGACCATTTATTGAGTTAACTGTACTCTGGGTACTATGTATGCAGGGTTTGCTTGATATATTATATATGATTTTACATAAACCTCACCATAGAATTGCTGTTGTTCCTAGTATATAGAAGAGAAAATGGAGGCCCTCAGTCATATCAAGGCTAGGAAGTTATGGAGTCAAGGTTCAGTCCACATCTATTTGAATTTATGGCTAATGCTCCTTCTACTAAACCATTATGGTATTGGAGATCTATGTGTTTCTAAGTCAGCTCTCAATTAGATTTGCCTTCCTAGAAAAATGAAGATTACCAAATATCCACAGACTTCCTTCCTGGGAAATGGAGTAGGTAATCAGACAAATCTCAGGTTAGAGTTTTGGGGGTATTGTGACCTAAAGCTACTTCATATATATTCTGACTTTTTATTTCTTTCAGAATCTGTTGCACTGACTCTGCATATTAAAAAACTACTAAATATATCTGACATATTAAAGGACAAAGTAAGTAACATATCTTCTCCACATTATGAGTGGGCAAGTAAAAGGAAAATTTTCTGTTGTGAGTTAAAAGAATAATTCTAATATGTGATTTTTTTTTATCCTCATGGTTACCCTGAATACTTTAGTTGATAAAAAGAGTATCCAAACACTTCCAAGCTCCTTCTATGAAACCAGCATCACCCTAAAAAAAAAAAAGAAAAAGTGTCCACCTGTGCATAGTACCTAAAAATTTCACAGAATATCTTTTGCCTCCACCCACCCATGTTGAAAATAAGTAGAACTTAATATGTGAAACAACTGTTTTCAGACTTCAAATAAGAAGCAGATTAGAATTGTGGTCCCTGAGAGAAAGAAAACAAGTAAAGTAAGCCAAATAGTTTCCTCAGTTTTGTGTCTGAAGGCACTATCTGGACCATAAGGCAAGAAGGGGTTCCCATAGAAAGCACTGTGGTCTCACTGAGTCAAGGAGACAGAGTTTAGAGAGTTTAGGCAGGCCAAAACGGATAGAAATAGCAAAGTAGGGTTTCTTTATTGTCTGACATTTCTCTCCTTTTTTAAAAAAAATTCAATGTATTTTTATTGATTTCAGGGAGGAAGGGAGAGAGATAGAAACATAATGAGAGAGAATCATTGATCAGCTGCCTCCTGAACACCCCACACTGGGGATCAAGCCCACAACCTGGGCATGTGCTCTGACCTGGAATCCGACCATGACCTCCTGGACATGAACTCCTGGTTCATAGGTTGACACTCAATCACTGAGCCACGCAGGCCAGGCCTACATTTATCTGAGGAGGCAGAGTAATTTAATGGAATAAAAACTTTGAAAACAGAAATGTCCTTGTTTTGAAATCGTAGGTGAACCTCTTATTATCTAAGTGAACTTGGGCAAGTTATTTAATCTTTCTAAGCTGTTTAACTGTTTTAAAGAAGGTGGGTTTTATTTTTATTTTTTTTAAAGAAGATTTATTTATTCATTTAGTTGTTAAATATATTTTATTGATTTTTTTACAGAGAAGAAAGGAGAGGAATAGAGAGTTAGAAACATTGTTGAGAGAGAAACATCGATCAGCTACTTCCTGCACACTCCCTACTGGGAATGTGCCCACAACCAAGGACAGGCCTTTGACTGGAATCGAACCTGGGACCTTCAGTCTGCAGACCAAGCTCTATTCACTGAGCAAAACCAGTTAGGGAAAGAAGGTGGGTTTTAATAGGGATTATGCTTTTGTTCTGAATTTAGTTGTGATTTATATAACATTGCTGACAAAAGTTGGATGCTCAATAAAAAGCCATAATTTTAGTACTTGGTGATTATAATAAATATACAATGTGATAAATACCTCTCCTATGTAAGGCTCATTTAGTCTTTTGTGTTATTTCTTAGGAAACTTTCATAAACGGGATTACTTGGGTCAAATAATATTTTTTTTACTTGGCTATAAACATTTTTATGGCATATAGAAACACTGTCTCAAAATGCTTTGTGAAAAGGTTTCCTTCAATTACACAGCTACTAAAAATCGACTGCATCACTTACTGTGTCAGATACACCTTAGAGTCACCATCAGTATACCAGAATGCGAAATATATTTTTTAACAGATTGTTTTACATTTCTTTCTGTGCAGTCTGAACATTTTTCCTTTTTTATTTTGTACGAGCTGTGACAAGACAGCTCAGGACCACGTGGGTCGCGGACTGCGCACGCGGACTACACATCCCAAGGTGCCCCGCGGCCCGCTGACAGGAAATCTCCGGAACATCTCCCGCCTCCACGCCGAGGCGAAGAGGTTCTATCCGGGGCTTTGGCGCTTCTCTTTCCTTTCGCGCCGGTTGCCGCTGCGGAGCGCGGCGGGTCCATGTGCGCAGTGAGCGGTGCTGTTCCTGGCTCAGAAGCACCGGAGCCTTGGGGTTTGAGCAAGTCCGCGCCGCGATGGACCCCAACACCATTATCGAGGCCCTGCGGGGCACCATGGATCCTGCCCTACGCGAGGCCGCGGAGCGCCAGCTTAATGAAGTAAGGACGCCGGGCTGGCGGCAGCGGGCGGTCGGGCGGACTGTGTGGCAGGCCGATCTCCCCGGGCCTGGCTGGGGACGCGGACAGCGTCGCTTTAGAGGCTCAACTTGAGCGGTGGGGCGGGGACCTGACCGCGAGCGCTGCGCCGGGACGCCTCGGGCTGCTGCTGCGGTGGTGGTGGTGGCGGCGGCCGCCCAGACAGCCTTTGCGTCGGGTCCCGAGCTGGGCCTCTGGCTGCGGTCGAGGCGGCACGAGGAGAACCGGCTGGAGCGAGACGGGCGTGACGGGCTGGACACATGGCTAGGTCGGGTGGCCGGCCGTCCTCTGCCGATTTCCCAGTCGTTTTCTCACGCCCGGGAGGGGGCGAAACTCATGGGGAGGTGTTTTTTTTTTAAGACGTTTCCGGGAGCCGTCACGCCGGCGCGCCAGGTTTGGAGGGGCTCCTGGGAATGCGGAGCTGTTCCTTGGGGGGAGCTGCTGCGCCTGACAACATGTCACTTCGCTGGGCTGATGGGTGACCACAACTTTCTCCCCGAGGTTTGACCCTGTTACCGAAAGCGTTCGCCCCCGCCTCCTTAAGCAGATGGAGGGTAGATAGTGCGGGAGTCTGATTCACTCACTTCTTAACCTCTGGCGGCATCAGGGATGGCAGGACCATGTAGTGGCCAGTGTCAGGGGAACTGCTGCACCCTTCTAGGTAGAGCTGCAACACTTAAACTTCTTGACTGACCTTGGACGAGTCGCGCTTTTTGATGCAGAATTTTTTTTTTTCCATTCATAAAATTAGGCCACCAAGTGAAGCGGGGCTTGAAACTTGCCAAACTGCCCGTCAACTCGCAGAGGATGGTGTTCTTTTCCCCCATACTTTTTGGGGACCACTCACTCCTTGGAAAACAGACTTAGATGGATATTTTGTTCTATCTTTAGTTTCATGCTTTGTTTTTAAATTTTCACATATTTTATATATATGTGTGTGTGTGTGTGTATATGTAGAGGATATATCACTAGAGGATATATATTTATTTTAGAAAAGGAGAAAGAGAGAGAGAGAGAGAAACATGAGGGATTGCCTTTCATACTCACCGAAGTAGGCATCAAATCCGTGACCTAGGTATGTGCCCTGATCAGAATGGAACTCTTAAAAAAAAATATGAATATTGACTTAGTAGAAGCTTCAGGAGTATTTCTAATTGAACATCTTCAGTGTACAATGCTGTTTTAGAGATCCGTGCCCTTAAGGGACTTCTATTTTAAGAAGAGCACCCACAGAGTCAGACAAATCAAGTCCAAATTTTTCTTTAAATTGAAAAAAAATATTTTTTAATCCTGACCCAATGACATGTTTTTTTTATTGATTATTAGAAAGTAAAGAAGGGAGGATGCTGCAACAAACTGAGCCAGCAGGCGAGGTCAAACTAAAATTATTTTACAAGTTGAAACCATCATTAGATCATACTGAGAGTGAAACCCTAATTCTTAAGCTTAAAGTAACCTTGGATTACTTAGATTTCTTTTGGGTACAAAATGAGCTGAAACAAATTCCCAGTTTGGACCATTAGTAAACTATAGGTGGCATTATGGATAACTTTATTTTATTAATACTGTATAGTTTTACTGATTTCAGAGAGGAAGGGAGATGGAGAGCGATAGAAACATCAATGATACAAATCATTGATCAGCTACCTCCTGCACACTCCCTACTGAGGATGGCGCCTGCAGCCTAGGCATGTGCCCTGACCAGGAATCAAACATGACCTCCTGGTTCATAGGCAACCACTGAGCCATACTGCATGGGCTGGATCACTTCATTTGGATTTGTTTTGTGATAGGTTAAAATGAACATTTTGTTTATGACAATGTATTTATAAGTTTGCACACTCTAAAAGTTGTCATAGTTATATCTACCATGGCCTTGCTCTAATAACATTATCTTAACATGCTTGCATGTAATTATTAATTTAATTTTTATTTTTTAAAATATATTTTTATTGATTTCAGAGACCAAAATAGAAACATCAATGATAAGAGGGAATCATTGATTGGCTACCCTCCTGCATGCTCCCTTCTGGGGACCGAGCCCCCAACCGGGCATGTTACCTTGACCAGAATCAAACCCCGGGGATCCTTGATTCCCCAGGCCGACACTATATTGAGCCAAACCAGCTAGGGCTAATTATTAATTTTAAAAAGTATTATTTGGAAGAAAAAGTTGGTTCCCTTGTAGAAAATTGGATAAATACTACTTCCTGCAAATTTGAAATTTATTTATACCTCAAATAAGTATTGAATATACTTGTACACTCACTGTTCAATTAGAAATACTCCTGAAGCTTCTACCAAGTCAATATTCACATTTTTTTAAGAGTTCTATATACTAACATCTTGTAATTGAGACCTGGGTTTAGAATTTCACAGCTAGTTTTTGGAAAATAAATAATCAAAACAGTATTCAAAGCTTTTTCTTTTTTTTTAACTGCTAAGTTGCTGTTAGGGTTTTGGAATACTGTGGCATAGCAAAATCTGCTTATCTATTCTGTCAAAGAAAATTTGGTATCTGGCCTGTGTTTCTGTGATAGTTAGCTATTTATGTTTTATAAATTTCTTTCAGTTATTATGCTTAGATTTTTTAGAATTTTCCTAAGATAACTTCTCTCAGAATGTTCTCATCTCCAATCTTCATTTTAATGAAATGATTTCATTTGAATACTTTTTGATTAATTTTCTGTGGCAGAACTTTGATTTAGAAAATACATTCCAGATAAATCTTGAAGAAGCTTGACTAGTAAAAATGAGGAAGTCATATTTTATTTCTGGCAGGCTCTTCTTGCTGGGTTAAGATAGGATGAACCAATCATTCCATGATGTCTCAACTAAAGCTATATTTTGGTTCGTTTAGTTAAAAAAAAAAAGATCATTGACATTTGAATGAATCTCTTCAGCTAAGTGAAGTAATCACTAACTGTAAAAATTATAAATGTTATCGAAGTATTATAGTGCAAATAGTTATTTTTAAAAAGTGCTCCTGCCTCAGAAAGATTGTACTTCATGATTCCATCTGCTTGGAGCCCCTATTACTCAGTTATCTTTTAGACTTGTTCTCTCAATTCTCTTTATCTCTGTTCAACTGTCTCCAAATCACTAAAGAGTTCCCAGACTACCATACTCCCTATCTCCCTTCGCCTGTTTATTTTCTCTATAGCACTGATTTATCATATATCATAAAATTTTTTTTAGTTTCATGAGGTCTGAAATTTTTATTTTACTGCAGTTCTTTGTTAATGTTAAGCATTATTGACTTATTATAATAACAACATAGGCTTTAGTATGTTAACCACCTCTACTGTAAGGATTTTTGAGATATTTATATATTTTTTAATATAACATACTAGAGCCTGATGCATGATATTCGTGCAAGAATAGGCCTTCTTTCCTCTGGCTTCGCTCCTGGCCGCCTAGGGAGCCTGCAAGTCCTCTCTCCCGGGCCGCCTGGGAGCCTGCCGAAGCACTGTTCCTGTAGTTTCTTCCGCCATCCCCCCTCTCCCTCCTAGCCGCCCCACTCCTGCATATGCAAATTAACCCTCCATCTTTGTTGGGCTGATTTGCATACTCACTCCTGATTGACTGTGGGCGTAGCGGAGGTATGGTCAATTTACATGTTTGTCTATTATTAGGTAAGATAGATTAAATTAAGAAAGCCATTTGACTGTTAGAGGCCACAGTAAGGATTGTTTGGCAGATATTTTTAAAAGACATTTAGTATTCCCCACTGACTTACTCTACAGTATGTTACTAAAATTTTTTTGAGCTATTATAATTATAACAAACTTGGCCTCAAAGATTAGAGAAAATCATTTGTACAAATAGTATTGTCAATATAATTAAAAACCACCTTATCTTTAAAAATAAAACCTGAAGAATTCTGTACGAGCTGGGGGATCCTGGGAAAGCTATTTAATCTCCAAGTGTCGTTTTCCTAGTTTGTGAAATGAAAGAAGTTATAGTATTTATGCCATTGTGTTATATGGATTGAGTGAGATGATGGCATGTAAAAAATTGCAGAAAGTGTTTGGCATTTACTAAGTTCTCCAGATTATTTGAACTGCCAGTTGATTAACCAATCCAACATACCATACATTTTATTTCCTATTTTACTTTTAAATAAGTAAAACATCTCATTGGAAAATCATCAGCATTAATCTCAAAAGAACACAGGTACATGTTCTTTGGACACTAAGATCACTAAATTGATAGCATTACTGTAACATGAAAATTTGGCACAATTATAAGCACAGTGCCCTGGTACATACATTATAGTTTCTCAGTAAATATTTCTCTTGAATAGTAGTCAGAAATGTTAAGAGCACTCATCTTTGAATCTTTAAAGTAGATTTGTATTACAGGAATCTGTCACTTCTCACTTAAATTCTATACTTTGAGGGCAACCTGCTTGGGTCCCCTCCCTGTAGCAGGGAGTTTTTCTGTAATAAAATTTTGCTTTCACTAAAAAAAGAAAAAGAAAAACCATCTACACTTTGAGATTGACTTCTGAATAACTAGAAGTGCACCTTTTAAAAACTTGTTTTGTTTAGGTAATTAAAATATGACATTTGATATTCATTCAGCATTGTTGTGTTCCAGAGACTATTTGCTCTGGGTAATACAAAGACTCTTCTTTATATACACACACAGCACTGAAAAACTTGGTTCTTCACTTATGAGACAGATGAAACATCTCAAGGTTTTTGACATTATTTTAATAGACAGCACTCTCTTTGCTCTCTTCCTGCCAGTATTCTTTAGTGTAAGTCTTTAATTATGCTGCTCATCCCTCCTGTTAAGTTCTTATCACCCAAAACTAAAAGTATTTCCCATTCATAAGTCTGATGAATCTCATTTTAAATGCCATTTTCCCCCCACTCTGATCTTTTGTGCTAGTGTAAACTAGAAATTTGTCTTTGTTTAAACATCTAATCTTATGTATTCTCCCTTATATTTTAATTTCATTTGAGCTATTTTAATTTTATTTAAACTAGGCCAGTGGTCGGCAAGCTCATTAGTCAACAGAGCCAAATAGCAACAGTGTGATTGAAATTTCTTTTGAGAGTCAAATTTTTTAAACTTAAACTACTTCTAATGCCATTCTTCAAAATAGATTCGCCCAGGCCGAGGTATTTTGTGGAAGAGCCGTACTCAAGAGGCCAAAGAGCCACATGTGGCTCGTGAGCCGCAATTTGCCGACCACTGAACTAGGCAATTGCTCTCCCTTCTACTATAAAGTTCATTGGTTTTTAAAAAAATTATCTCCAGTAGGAATTAAATCTTTAGGTAAAAAAATAATTTTTTTAGACCCTGAAGTATTAGATGAGAGTAGACATTCAACAAATAATTATTTCTGTTATTTAAAATATATTTGAGTGCCAGTCATGTGGCAAATAACTGTGTTTGGTGTTGGTGATCCAATAATGTACATAAAGTTGTGGTTATCATGTAGCTCACATTTGAACTGAAGTGTTTGTTTTTTTAAATATATTTTTATTGATTTCAGAGATGAAGGAAGAGGGGGCGAGAGAGAAACATCAATGATGAGAATCATTGATCGGCTGCCTCCTGCACGCCCCCTATTTGGGATTGAGCCTGCACCCTGGGCATGTGCCCTTGATTAGAATAGGCTGATGCTCTATCCACTGGGCCAAACCAGCTAGGGCTGAACTGAAGTTTTAAAAATAAATATTTTTATTGATTTCAGAGAGGAAGGGAGAGGGAGAGATAGAAACATCAAGGATGCTCTAGCTGGTTTATCTCAGTGGTAAGAGTGTCGGCCTGCAGACTGAAAGGTCCCAGGTTCGATTCCAGTCAAGGGCACATACACAGGTTGTGGGCTGATCCCCAGTAGGGGGCCTGCAGGAGGCAGCCAATCAGTGATTCTCTCTCATCATTGATGTTTCTATCTCTCTCATTTCCTCTCTAATACACACACACGCGCGCGCGTGCGCGCGCACACACACACACACACACACACACACACACACACACACACACACATGCTACCTCCTGTACACTCAATACCGGGGATTGAGCCCACAACCTGGGCATATTCCTTAACTGGATATTGAACTGTGACCTCCTGGTTCATAAGGCAATTCTCAACACTGAGCCACAACAGCTGAGTGGAAGTTTTAAATTTAATGTTAGGAAACAATTTTTTGAAATATTTATTTTGAATGACAATTTCCAGTCTGGTTCAGTTAATAGCAATGTCTCTGTACTAAGCACTGAGCTAGGTTGTAGATATAAAGAAATTTATGATTCCTGCTTTTTTTGGAGCTCCATAGTCAGCACAGCCCTGATATGTGGTCAGGGTTATAATAGAGCTATGTGTAAGTTTTAGATGAGGAAGATATTAAATTTGACTTTGGTTAAGACAGATATGATCTTAGTATCAATATTCTCTCATACTTGCAGCCAAGCAAAATGCCCTAAGTGGAATTAGACGGCTTACTTAGAGCCTTGTAAACCCTCTATTTCTAAGCTTAGTGTGCTAAAAAAAATGGTTATGTAGGCAGAAATGCTTCTTTCTCACATTCTTTATGTGAAAAAGTAAGTGGCTTAGCTTTGATCAGTTTCTTGGTATTTTATGTTTATTATTAAATTTATAAACTACCCTGAGTCACTTTTGGGATCTTCACAGATGGTGACTATTATTACTGTAATTTATATATTTTATTTATAAGTACTTAACTTGATGTTATTAAAGGATATATGCATTGTTTAATGGGAATTTCAGGTCTGTAAAAGTATGTAATTCTGAAGACAGTTTATAGTCTGAGCAGGTAACATTCTTTAAGAATATTCCTAAGACCTTGGCCAGGTAGCTCAGTGGGTTGGAGCATCCTCCTGTACACCAAAAGATGGCAGTTTTGATTCCTGGTCAGGACACATATCCAGGTTTTGGAGTTTGATCCCTGGTTGGGAAGCAACCGATTGATGTTTCTCTCTCACCTCCCTCTCTCTGTCTCTTTCTCTCTCAAAATCAGTAAACATATCGTTGGGTGAAGATTTAAACAACAACAAGAAGAATGTTGCTAAGTAGATGTTGTTTTGAATTTGGGAGAGAAAATGTCCTTGGATACTTTGGCTGTTGGCCTGGAAGTTATTCAATGACACAGCACATTAAAGTTCTAAAAGAAGAAAGCACTATATTAATATTTGTAAGAAAACAATTTTATTTTTTCAGATATATTGTTGTATATATAATTTTACTTATTGTTTCTTCCTATCAGTGGGACATTAATGATAAGTTTGATTTAAAGTGGGATTTTCTTTTGGTCACTGAAAATATAATATAATGTAAAAGTTTTTAAAAAAACTCTTTAGTTGGAAAGCATTTAAGTATCACTATTTAATGAAAGACAGGAGGACACAGTAAAGACCTTTAGTATTGATTTACCACTATGATGATTTAACTTCACTGTGTCTCATTTCATCTTGGCAAGATTAAAGTTTTTGCCTTTATCACTTTTTAGTAAAATAGAAAGGTTAGAAATCCCCACACTCTTGAAATTATCTGGTTGTATTTATTTTATGTAAATTCTGATGTCACAGTGCCCTTAAAGCCCGTCTCTCTTATATATTAAAGCCACTCTCTCTTATTCATGGGTGTTAAAGTATAGTAACTAATTGAAGGCCTGTTTGATTGCATTCCAATGGAGAGAAATAATTAAAAGTAATCCCTTCAAGAGTAAGCATTAAAAGAGCGACAATCCTGGCCAGTGTGGCTCAGTCTGTTGGGCATTGTCCCGTGCACAGAGAGATTGCTCTGATGCCAGTTGAATTCTGGTCAGGGCACATGCCTGGGTTTTGGGCTCAATCCTCAGTAAGGGGCATGAGGAGGCAGCTGACCCATGTTGTAATATCACATCGATGTTTCCCTTCCTCTCTTTAAAATTCAATTAAAATATTTTTTTAAAAGATAGTGACATTAGGTATGCATTGGAAAAGGTGGGTCTAGAAGGGAAACTGATATTGGAGAGAACATGATTTAATTTTTAAATCTGGTTTGAAGTGCTTGTAATCATCCAGGAGAAAATGTCTGGTGGGTAGTTAGAAATGTGGGATTGAAGTTTAGGCAAGAAAGCATCAGTGGAAAATTAAATTTTTTTCTGCAGGTGAATTAAGAGAAAGGAAGTATGATCCAGAGATATGGGGTGGACTAAAGGGCTACACTTTGGGACATGCCCATTTTGGGGACTTTGAGAAACATAAGAAAAAGGAGACTCGAGAATTGTACATAAAAGTAGAAGAAAGCTAATAAAAGGAATTTTAAGTAAGAAGATTGGTTGTGGGCAATTTAGTTTCCTTTTTCCTTAAATGAATTTCATAAATTTTCTGCCAATAAACATGAATTACTTTAGTAATAAGTAAAAGGCTATTGGGGGAGGAAAAGGTTATTGACATTTCAAACAGAGAGGTTAAAGTAAAATGACTTTTGAGGGAGAAAGCTTTTAAAATATTATAAATTTGGAAAAAGCAAGTAACCCTGAGTAGAATGCTAGCAAGGGAGTAGGGAAAAGATTGTAGGTTAAAAGGGTTACAGGGTCAGAGGAGTGATTATGTGGATCAATGTGTTTTTTCTATATACAGTGGTACCTTGAGATACGAGTGCCCTAACATATGAGATTTTTGAGATATGAGCCTTCGAGCAAGCAATTTTTTGCTTTGAAATACGAGCAACATTTGAGATACGAGTAATCGCCTGGATCGGCCGGCTGCACACGACCCACCAGTTTACCGCAATTCGAGCATCTCATAGTTTCCCATGCCTCAGTCAGTGTGCTTGGTTACCTCGTTGTCGAAGCATTTTTTGTGCATTTACATACATTATCACATTTCTTTTTATAACCATGGGTCCGAAGAAAGCGAGTGGAAAGGTCAGTGCTCAGAAGAGGATGATGTCTATTGAATTAAAGCGTGAAATCATAGAAAAATATGAGCAAGGTGTGAGGCAATACGGGCGGGCGTAGTACTTCAACGATAGGCACTGTGCTTTAACAGAAGGAGTTGATAAAGGGTATAATGCCAGCTAAGGGCGTTACAATAATTTCTAAGCTCCGTAGCTTTCTCCTTGAAAAGATGGAGAATCTACTAATGGTGTGGGTGACAGAGAAGCAGCTTAAAGGAGATACATTAACACCGGGCATCATATGGGAGAAGGCTCGAGCGATTTACAGTGATTTGCTGGAGCAGACCCCACGCACTTCCACGGACGAAGCATTGAAAGACTCGTTTAAAGCCAGTAGAGGCTGGTTTGATAACTTCAGGAAAAGGTCCAGCATTCACTCCATCGTCAGGCATGGTGAGGCAGCAAGTTCGGATGTGAAGGCAGCTGAAGATTACCTCAAAACTTTTTCCGAACTGATAGAAGCCAAAGGATATATCCCCCAGCAAGTCTTCAACTGTGACGAGACAGGGCTTTTCTGGAAGAAGATGCCGAATAGGACTTCTATAATGGCAGAAGAGAAGGCGATGCCAGGCCACAAACCCATGAAGGATAGGCTAACTCTCGCACTGTGCGCCAATGCGAGTGGCGACTGCAAGATCAAGACTTTGCTCGTATACCATTCGGAAAACCCCAGAGTCTTTAAGTCACATAAGATTTTAAAAGATAAACTGCACGTTATGTGGAGGGCAAACCCGAAGGCATGAGTCACCAGGCAGTTCTTTCTGGAGTGGGTAAACCTGGTTTTTGGCCCTTCTATTAAGAAATATCTACAGGAAAACAACCTACCCATGCAAGCCCTCCTCGTCCTCGACAATGCTCCTGCTCATCCACTGAACCTCGAAGATGAACTCCTCGAAGAGTTCAAGTTTATAAAGGTTGTCTACCTACCTCCCAACACCACTTCTTTCCTGCAGCCCATGGATCAGGAGGTGATTTCTAATTTTAAAAAGTTGTACATCAAGCACCTGTTCCGGCGCTGCTTTGAGGTGAGGGAGAACACAAACCTCACCATTCGAGAGTTTTGGAAGAACCACTTTAACATCGTGATATGCCTCAGAATTATTGATCAGGCTTGGCTAGGTGTTACAATGAGGACTTTGACTTCTGTATGAAAGAAGCTGTGGCCTGAGGCTGTAGCCGAAAGGACCTTTGAAGGATTCGAACCCGAGGTGCCAGTGGAGGAGGAGATAGTGTCTCTGGGAAAATCCATGGGCCTGGAGGTGGATGAGAGAGACGTGAATGGGCTCATCGAGGAGCACTCTCTGGAACTCACCACAGAGGAGTTACAAGAGTTGCAGTCTCAGCAACATGCGGAGGTTCTCCAAGAAATTGGTTTCAAGGAGGAGCCAGAGGTGGAGAGATCTCTACAAGTGAGATAAAGGAGATCTTAGGAATGTGGGAGAGGGTGTCATACTTAGTGGAAAAGAAACAGTTGCTACTGGTTGTGCATCAGAGCTGTTCAATGAAACTTGCCTCAGCCATTTCAGAAACATTCTGAAAGGGAGGAAGCGTCAAACCTCGTTGGACACGTTTTTTGTTTTTTTTTTAAATCGGCCAAAAATGCAAAGACCAGTAGCAATTAAGTTCAGTAAAGATTAGTTAAGTTACGTTCAGTTTAGGGATAAAGTGTAACATTAAGAGTGTAACGAGTAGGTAAATACACTTTATAAAACCAGTTTATTCCTTTACATTCTCTTTTATTATGTTTCTATACAATATTTGTCATTTATAAATACATTTTTCTTATTCAAAAACACGTAACAAGAACAACTGGGGTGGCGTTTTGGGGGCTGGAACGAATTAACGGCATTTCAATTGATTTCAATGGGGAAATTTGCTTTGAGATATGAGCAACTTGATATACGAGCAAGGTTACGGAACGAATTAAACTCATATCTCGAGGTACCACTGTATATATATATTTTTGTCAAGTTAGACTTTATTTGGGGAGGGGAAGCAGGGAAAACTGCCTGTGGAGTAGTTTTCCAAGCCTATTATACCCGTTTATAACAATAGTTTCCTACCTGTAATGTTTTATAGTCACCTATCCTAGAATTACATCCTTTATACTCCTTCAAGACCTTATCCTTCTATAGCATAGCATGTAAAAACTTTGCAAAAAAAGTTCACACTTATTAGATCTTGATGTGGGTATAATTTGCCTATTCATTTTTGCCTTTCACTATTTTTTTCTTCCTCCTAATCTCTTTAAAACAACCCATACTTCCTTTCCTTTTAAAATTCCTTCTGCCTTTTCTGTGGGTTTAAGTCCTTTAGGGTCTAACTCAAAATTTTACCTGGTAGTTCAACTAGAATTTATTTCCCAACCTACCTTATAGTGATCTTTTATTTCTGTGGTGTCTTACACTTAAGTACTAGCAAATGGAGTGTAGTTAAAAGAGATGGAGTTGGCCCTAACGGGTTTGTCTCAGTGGATAGAGTGTCGGCCTATGGACTGAAGGGTCCCAGGCTCCATTCCGGCCAAGGTCATGTACTTTGGTTGCAGGCACATCCGGTAGCGGATATGCAGGAGGCAACTCATCCATGTTTCTCTCTGTTTCTCTTTCATTGATGTTTCTAACTCTCTATCCCTCTCCCTTCCTTTCCTTTCTGTAAAAAATCAATTAAGTATATTAAAAATAAAATAAAATACTTAAACAGAAATGGAATTGGAACCCTTGAAGAATTTTGATTGGACGAATTGAGGGTGAATGTTGAATTGTCTGGGCTGATGATAAATAATGACAAGATGAGAAATTGTCTAGAAAGGTTTTTGTGTTATGATTAGTAGCTTTTAAGCTTAAGTATTGGTAGTTTTAGCTCTGTTTAATGATGTTGAATGGCCAATTTGTTTCTATGGTTTGTAATTAGTGCCAGCACTCAGAAGTTACAATATATTTATTGGAGCATTTTCTGAGGACTATATTAAAGTTTGCCAAGCAGTTAAGAATAATACCATAATTATTCAAATTTTAAAATTCTTTTGTGATATTGATGCTAGTGATATTTTACTTTTTTAAAAATCACCATATATAAAGATCTGCCGAGACTGGTTTGGCTTAGTGGATAGACCGTCAGCTTGCGGACTGAGGGGTCCCAGGTTCGATTCCGGTCGGAGACATGTACCTGGCTTGCGGGCGTGTCTCCAGTGTGGGGCGTGCAGGAGGTGGCTGATCGATGTCTCTCTCTCATCGATGTTTCTGACTTTCTATCCCTCTCCCTTCCTCTCTGTAAAAAAAAAAAAAATCAATAAAATTAAAAAATATATAAAGAAGAAAGAAACATTGGGAAAAAAAAGATCTTTTAGTTCATGATAATAAATATAATAGTTAATATGTGATAGAAATTTTTAAATATGTTGTAGTTCACTATACCCAATGATGCCAGAAAGTTGTTGATCATCCAATGACTCGAAAAATGATTTTTCTAAATTTGAACATTTAATGTATGACTAATTTGACTTGTGTTTTATAATGGTCTTTTTATTTTTTAAGCTTACTTGAGATAAAACTTATATTCCACAAAATTCACCTGTTTTAAGTGTTGAAAATCAGTGATTTTTAGTAAACTTTCACTATTAACCACAATCCAGTTTTGGAACATTTTCATTACCTCAATAATTACTTCTTCCAGTTTACACTTAATCTTCTATCCCAGCCTGAGACAGTTGCTGTCTACTTTACGTCTCAATTTTCATGGAAATCTGGTGTCTGATATTCAGTATTATATTAAGTACATTTGTTACCTTCTTGGGAGAATTACAAGACTTCCTGCATTAGGTATTTCAACAGCATGAAAATAAGTATGTGGCAGATAAGTAGATGTCCCAGGTTGAGTTTGCTAACTTGTGCCATTCTCGCTGACTGAAATAATCCTTTATTAACCTTAGTCTATATAGCTCAGTTGTCTGAAAGAAATACTCTTTTTGTCAGTTTTACTTTTAGATTTATTCTGTATTTTTTTGTTTGTTTTTTAATATATTTTATTGATTTTTTTTTCAGAGAGGAAAGGAGAGGGACAGAGAGCTAGAAACATCGATGAGAGAGAGACATCGATCAGCTGCCTCCTGAACGCCCCACACTGGAGATGTTCCTGCAACCAAGGTACATGCCCTTGACCGGAATCGAACCTGGGACCTTTCAGTCCACAGGCCGACGCTCTATCCATTGAACCAATCCGGTTTTGGCTTTTTATTGTTTTTAATATGTTTTATTGATTTTTTTTACAGAGAGGAAGGGAAGAGGAATAGAGAGTTAGGACTATCCATGAGAGAGAACATTGATCAGCTGCCTCCTGCACTGGGGATATGCCCGCAACCAAGGTACATGCCCTTGACCACAGTTGAACCTGGAACCCTTCAGTCCACAGGCTGAGGCTCTATCCACTGAGCCAAACCGGTTAGGGCTATCCTATATTTTCAAGGCAAAATGAAAAGAACAAAGTAAATTATTAAATTATTTTCATAGTTTAATTTTTAAAAAGAATTTTATTGAGTTCAGCCACATAAAATATGCAGTTTAGTGGGTATTAATATATTCAGAGTTATGCAGTCATCACCACAAACTTAAAAACTGTTTCCCCTATACCTCCAATTTTTGTTTATTTTCTGTCTATATAGATTTGTCTTTTCTATACATTTCATATAAATAAAATCAGATGATATGTCTTTTGTGACTGGCTTCTTTTATATAGCATATTGGTTTTAAGGTTCATACCTGTTGTCTCATGTATCAGTATCTCATTCTTTTCACTGCCAAATGATAACTCCATTCTATACAAATGTATGCCATATTTTGTTTACTTATTCATCACTTAATGAACATGTGGGTTATTTCCATTTGGGGGCTATTATGAATAATACTGCTATAAATGTTCAGGTAAAGGCAGTTCTGTTGAATTTCTTTTTTTTTTTTTATTTTAAAAAAATCTTTATTGTTCAGGTTATTATAATTGTTCCTCTATTTTTCCTCCCATAGCTCCCCTCCACCCGGTTCAACTCACCCTCTGCCCTTACCTCCCCCACACTGTCCTCATCCTTAGGTGTACGATTTTTGTCCAGTCTCTTACCGCACGCCCCACACCCCTTTCCCCCTGAGAATTGTCAGTCCACTCCCTTTCTATGCCCCTGATTTATTATATTCACCAGTTTATTTTGTTCATCAGATTTTTTATTCACTTGATGTTTACATTCACTTGTTGATAGATATGTATTTCTTGTTCATAATTTTTATCTTTACCTTTTTCTTCTTCTTCCTCTTCTTAAAGAATACCTTTCAGCATTTCATATAATACTGGTTTGGCAGTGATGAACTCCTTTGGCTTTTTCTTATCTGTGAAGCTCTTTACCTTCAATTTTCAGTGATAGCTTTGCTGGGTAGAGTAATCTTGGTTGTAGGTTCTTGCTATTCATCACTTTGAATATTTCTTGCTACTTCCATCTGGTCTGCATAGTTTCTGTGGAGAAATCAGCTGACAATTGTATGGGTGCTCCCTTGTAGGTAATTAACTGTTTTTTTCTTACTGCTTTCAATATTCTCTCTTTGTCTTTTATCTTGGCATTTTAATTATGATGTGTCTTGGTGTGGTCCTCTTTGTATTCCTTTTGTTTGGGGTTCTGTTTGCTTCCTGGTCTTGTAAGTCTATTTCTTTCACCATGTGGGGGAAGTTTTCAGTCATTATTTCTTCAGATAGGTTTTCAGTGTCTTGTTCTCTTCTTCTGAAACCCCTATAATTCTGATGTTGGTACACTTGAAGTTGTCCGAGAGGCTTCTTACACTATCTTCACATTTTTGTATTCTTTTTTTTCTTCTTGTTTTTCCAGTTGAGCAGTGGTTCTCAACCTTCCTAATGCCGCAACCCTTTAAGACAGCTCCTCATGTGGTGGTGACCCCCAACCATAAAATTATTTCCGTTGCTACTTCATAACTGTAATTTTGTTATAAACTGTAATGTAAATATCTGATATGCAGGATCTATTTTCATTGTTATAAATTAAACATAATTAAAGCATAGTGATTAATCACAAAAACTATGTAATTATATATTGTGAAATATTTATTTCTAATTACAAATAAATGAAATTTTGTCTTGAATCATGGTGTAGCATAAGGTAACAGTCTTCATATGACAACAGTAAACTACATTGCTACATTTTGCTACACCGAGGAGCAGTGTGTTGGTTCTTAAGACCATGGGAAATAGGTGTTTTCCAATAATCTTAGGTGACCCCTGTGAAAGGGTCATTTGACCCCCCAAAGAGGTCTCAACCCACAGGTTGAGAACCGCTGGAGTTGAGTGTTTTCTGCTTCTTTGTATTTCAGATCTTTGACCTGATTCTTGTGTTCCTCTAGTCTATTAGGTTTCTGTGTAATATTTTTTATTTTCATCAGTATATGTTTAGTTTGTAGTTGGTCCTTTTTCATATCCTTGAGGATCTCGCTAAATTTATTGGCCTTTTCTAGGAAATTTTTGAAAATCCTTATAACCGTGGTTTTGAACTCTATATCCAATCATTTGTTTTTCTCTATTTCTTTAGTTTGTGATATGTTCCTTGTCTCCGCATTTTCGCAGCTTCCCTGAGTTTGGGAGATCCATTATGGCCCAGTGGCTCTACTCCCCAGTTATCTTAGGTGGATACTTTTGGTACACTGTGGACTGTGTGTAGAGCCTTGTTGTAGTTAAGTCTTTATTGTTGTTGGTATGACAGGGGAATTGACCTCTAGGCCAACTGGCTGTGAGGATCAGCTGTATCTGTGCTGGAGACGCCCTTATGAGACAAGACTTGCAAAACTGCAAAAGCTTCTGTGCTCAGCTTGGAAGGGGCGGAGTATCTGGGCAGAGTAGACAACCTTGGCTTCCCATCAGCTCTACCCTATCAGGCCCCTGGGTCTCAGTGTCCCTCAGTAATCGCTGTAAGCACCTCTTCAGATATGGACTTCCTCAAGTTTTGCCCACTCCCAGATAGTTCAGTTTCTCCCCGAATGAATCTGGGTTTCCAGAAACTCGCCTGGAATTGGAGTTTAGTGCAGTAGGGAGCTTCTGTTTCCCTCCCACTTTAGAATGCCTGTCACACACTCAGCCGCATGTGCACACTTTCTCTCTGCGTGTGTGTGTGGCTCCGGACCTCTGCCTCCATAGTTCTTCTGAGTCTCCGTGTGCTTTCTCTTTTCTTGACAGTCCATTTCTTCCCAAGTGAATCTGAGTTCCAGAAACTCACCTGGAACTGGAGTGCAGCGCAGTCAGGAGCATTCGTGTCCCTCCCACTTTAGAAAGCCAACTGTGCACTGAGCCGCCTGTGCATTCAGCCGCCTGTCCTCTCTGCGCGCTTGCGCGTCTCTGTACCTCAGCTTTTTGCAGCTCCTCTGATTCTCAATCTGCTTTCCTCTTTCCTTCTAGTTGTAGAATTTCCATTCAGCCCTCTTTCCTGTGGTTCTGGATGGTGCCCATTTTGTCTTTTAGTTGTAGTTTTGATATTGTTCAATGTGCGAAGCTGCAGTTTAGGTTTTTACCTGTGTCGTATTTTGTTTTGACCTGGTGAATTTTTTTAAATTGAGGGATAATTTACATGTAATACAAGCTCAAAAATATATTCAGCTCTATCAATTTTTACCTAGATAACCACCATCTAGATCAAGGTACACACACAGACACACACACACACACACACCAGAGGCCCGGTGCATGAAAATTCATGCACTGGAGAGCGAGTCCCTCGGGCAGGAGGAGACCCAGCAATTAGGGGAAGGCAACATCCCCATCACACCTCTGCTGCTGCCACTGCCAGCAGTGCAAGCCTTGGCTGGCCTTGGTTACCTGAGCTTCGGGCGGCCCTGGGGGGCTGAGGGTAGTCCTGCCGCACTGTGCACCTGCCACCCGCTGTCCCCAGCTAGCCTGAAAGGACTGGGGGACTCCAGCAGAGCTGAATGGACTGGACACCATGATCTTGTGGCTATGGGTGCTGCCATATTTGTCATGGTGTGATGGTCAATTTTTATATTCCCTCTTTATTAGATAGGACACACATATATTCCAATATAATAAAAGGCTAATATGCAAATTGTCCCCTTGACCAGGAGTTTAACAGAATTTGACCCGAAGTTCAACCAGGGGCGGGGGCGGCTCATGTCCCTTCTCCACAGCCAGCCCCCACCCATGCAGGAATTCATGCACTAGGCCTCTAGTATTAAAATCAAAAATAAAATGAAAAGAAAGACAAAGGTGTTTGAGAGAGAGAGAGAGAGAGATTTCTAATTACTTTAGACTCTTCTTAATCAATACCTTTCCTCCTTCAGGTTACCATTATTCTGACTTCTGTTAGCTATAGATTAGATTTGCCTGTCACTGAAGTTCCTGTACATATAGGAGAATCCCATTGTAACCAGGGAGATTGGCTTCATAATATGTTTTTTGTTTTTGTTTTAGAACTGTAGTGCTTGATTTTGAAGGTTTGTTTTTTTAAGTTGTATAGTATTTTCATGTATGGAATGTGCTACAGTTTGTTTATAAATTCACTTGTTAATGGACAGGCATTATTGTGGGCATAACCACTTATTCTCTCGGATACATAAAGTTGAAATTGCTTGGTTATGAAGTAGATGCATGTTAGAAACTGCCAGTTTTGCAGTATGTTTTTACCATTTTATACATCTACCAACATTATGAGTTTCGTTTTTTTTTACAGCCTCATTAGCACTTTGGTGTATTGCACATATTGTTTTGAGGTAGTATTAAGTCTTTTGTAATTTGCTTGTATATATTTGCTTAATCTTTTTTTCTTTTTGGAGTGATTAACTTAAAAAAATCTTTATTGTTCAGTTTATTACAGATATTCCTCTTTTCCCCCCTTCTCCCCCATAGCTCCTCTCTACCTGATTCCCCACCCCCCACTGTCCTCATCCATAGGGGTAAGATTTTTGTCCAATATCTTCCCGTACCCTTCATACCCCCTTCCCCTGAGAATTGTCAGTCCATTTCTTTTCTATGTCCCTGATTCTATTATATTCATCAGTTTATTCTGTCATTAGATTTTTTATTCACTTGATTTTTAGATTCACTTGTTGATAGGTATGAATTTGTTATCACTTTGTTGTTCATAATTTTTACCTTTATCCTTTTTCTTCTTCCTCCTCTTCTTAAAGAATACCCTTCAGCATTTCATATAATCCTGGTTTATTGGTGATGAACTCTTTTAGCTTTCCCTTGTCTTTGAAGCTCTTTATCTGACCCTCAATTCTGATAACTGCTGGGTAGAGTAATCTTGGTTGTAGGTTTTTGCTATTCATCACTTTAAATATTTCCTGCCGCTCCCTTCTGGCCTGCATAGTTTCTGTTGAGATATCAGCTGACAGTCATATGGGTACTCCCTTGTAGGAGTTTTTCTCTTGCTGCTTTCAAGATTCTCTTTGTCATTTGCCCTTGGCATTTTAATTATGATGTGTATTGGTGTGGTCCTCTTTGGATTCCTTTTGTTTGGGTTCTGTGTGCTTCCTGGACTTGTAAGTCCATTTCTTCTACCAGGTGGAGGAAGTTTTCTGTCATTATTTCTTCAAATAGGTTTTCAGTATCTTGCTCTCTCTCTTCTAGCACCCCCATAATTCTGATGTTGGTATGCTTGAAATTGTCCCAGAGGTTCCTTACACTATCTTCACATTTTTTAACTCTTTTTCTTTTTTTTTCTTTGGTTGGGTGTTTCTTCCTTCTTATATTTCAAATCTTTGGTTTCACTCTTAGGGTCCTCTAGTTTGCTGTTGGATTTTTGTATATTTTTCTTTATTTCAGACAGTGCATGCTTAATTTCTTACTGGTCCTTTTCCATTTTTTTTGGCATTCTCATTATGTTCCCTGAAAGTCTCACTAAGATTTTGAGTAACCTTATAGATGTGGTTTTGGACTCTATGTCCAGTAGTTTGCTTTCCTCCATTTCTTTTATTCGTGACATGTTTCTTGATCTCCGCATTTTGGCTGCTTCCCTGTGTTGATGGAATGGCTTTGTGTGCTAGTTGTCCTTTAGGGCCCAGTAGCTCTGGCTCCCCAATCACCTGAGGTGGACACTCTTGGTGCACCCCTTTTTTGGCTGGGTACACAGTCTTGTTTTAGTTAAGCCTTGGTTGCTATTGGTACACTGGGAGTAATTGACTTCCAGGCCAATTGACTGTGAGGATTAGCTTTGTCTATAATAGATGAACTGCTCTGCTGGAGACACCCCTATTGGGCAGGACTTGCTTCAGTGGAGCTTTGGTGCTCGCCGAGTCTGCCTCTTGAGTGTTTCACTTATGTATGTGAGCAGTTGAGTTATAGTGTCATCTCACACTGACCTCTAGGTACACTGGTTTTTGGATCTCCAAGGAAGTTCAAGTCAGCTAGTATCTGAGGCCACCCAGCAGGAGCTACAGGGAAATTTGCAGATTCTCCTCTTTGCTTGGAGTTTGGAAGTTTTGGAGTTGTCTGACCTAGTGGCAATTTGTTAGGTTAAGCTGTGAGAGGGCAGGCCATTCATATGCAAAAACCACTACATACAGCTTAGTGGGTTTGTAAATTGGGCAGGGTGGGGTCTCAGGGAAACACGAGGCTAGGGCATGGCAAACAGTGCTGGCTGCCACTCAGCCCTCTGCCGTGTTCTGTTTCTGTGCCCCAGTGTACTAAACAATGATTCCTATGTGTACCTCTGCGAGAAGGTCACCCTCTCTTTCTGACCCCATGGCCTGGCCGTCAGTCCAGTTTCTCCCTGTATGAGTCTGAGTCCCCAGAACCTCGCCAGAAACTGGAATTCAGAGAGTCGGGAACTTGTAACTCCCTCCCAATTGAAAAATAAAACAAAACAAAAACAGTGTGCACCAGCCTAATTCAAGCACATCTCTGTACGTCTGCCTTTTTGAGCCTCTGCATGTCCTACCAGGTCTCAAAGCACTTTTTTCTTTCCTTCTAGTTGTAGTACTTACACTCCACCAGCTTTCCGATAGTTCTGGGGGATAGTTGTTTTGTCTTTTAGTTGCAGTTTTGGTGTGGTTGTGAGAGGCAGCACATACAGGTATATACCTTATGCCACCATCTTAGGCGACCCTGCCAGCAGTTCTCAACCTGTGGGTCACAACCCACAGGCTGAGAACCGCAGCTGCAGAGCCTAAGACCATCGGAAGACACAGATACTTACATTGCGATTCATGAACAGTAGCAGAATTACAATTATGAAATAGCAACGAAAATAATTTTATGGTTGGGGGTCACCACAACATGAGGAACTGTCTTAAAGGGTTGCGGCAGTAGGAAGGTTGAGAATCACTGGATTAGAGCATCATCCCAATACACCTAGGTTGTGGGGTTTGATCTCCAATCAGGGCAATAGAAGAAGCAAGCAATACATGCATAAATAAGTAGAACCAGTCAATGTTTCTTTTTCTCTTCCTCTCTATAAAATCAATACATTTTAAAAAAGATAGATACCATGGTTTCCTTTAATTACTCTTGCAGTTTTATTTTTTTATACTTAAACTTGACGTTAGAAATTGGCAGAGGTCCTTTGTTAATGTAACACTAATGGAGTACCTGTTGTGCTGCAGAAAGTTATAGTGAGTGGAATATGCTCACTTATGCATAGTATCCACCCAACAAAAACTAGTGGTTGTGGTGGTTTTGGTGTTTTAGCATGACTCCTAAGCATAAACCAATAAATAACTTCATTGGGGGTTCCAATCATTGAAAGCAGTCTTTTTCAACTCAGAAGGGAAAATGCAAAATTGGGACCTCAAGAGAGTATTATATATACAAAACCATATATGTATGCTGTATTTTATGGGAATTTAAAGAGCTAAAGATTAATTTGGCAATATTTATGCTTTAGTAGATACACTCTGAGAAAGATGAGATTTTGTGTATGGATATAGAAACAACATTTGTTATACTTTGATATTTGCTTAAATGTTTTCCATATTTAAGACATATTTACTAGCCCAGCTGGCATTGTTCAGTGGTTGAGCATTATCCTATAAACCAGAAGGAAATGGTTTGATTCCTGGTCAGAGCACATGCTCAGATTGCCAGCTCAATCTCCAGTGTGGGGCATGCAGAAGGCAGCCAATCAGTGATGCTCTGTCATCATTGATGTTTCTATCCTCCAGACTCTCTTTCTCTGAAATCAATAAAAACGTGTTTTGTTTTGTTTTGAAAAGCATAGCTCTTCTAAAATCCCACTATCCCAGAGTTAATTAGCAGATTTGATGTATTTCGTTTCTATATATGTTGCAATGCAAATGCTTATAAAAGTATTAAGTTATTGTCATAATTTGTATCTTTTATTGAATGTTCAAAATATTGCTTTTTAATTTTTCTATTGAAATAAAACATGCATATAGAAAAGTGATGATTAGGATACATACAGTTGATTAATTTTTACAAACTGAACACACAGCGTTTCTATGGAGAAATTACTACTGAATTGGGGAAATTGGTGTCACAGAGAATATTGATTTTGAGCTACTGATACCAGAATAGGTTAAGAATGCTAACTGGGGTAAATGGGAAATGCAGTAGCATGCAGGCAAATGCATACATCCCAAATGTTTTAGGACGTAGGATGTTAACATGTTTTTTAGTTACTAGAGGTAAGTGACAAAAAATAAGGCTGGGACCATTTTACAGAGAGCCTTTCGTGACAGCCAAACCATGAAATAGAATACTGAGAATATTTGTTTGCTGAAATTTAAAATGTATGTTTTTGTTTATAGGCACACAAGTCTCTGAATTTTGTTTCGACACTGCTTCAGATTACTATGTCAGAACAACTGGATTTACCTGTGAGACAAGCAGGCAAGTTTTCTGAATTATTTTCTTGAGTGTATGTAAATAACTTGTTTAAAAGGTTTACAGTTGAATAACAGAAATATCCTGGATAGCCCTCCAGTGATTTTCTTCCCTGAAAATCAATTTGCCCTTATGTATTTACTACAAACAGCAGGTGCCTTGATATTTGGTGACAGTGTGTAATTTAAAGGAATGTAATATTTTATTGGATTAGAAGAGAAGCAGGAAAGAGAAATTGATGGGGTTTATTAAAAGACTCTTTGCTGTCCTAGCTGGTTTTGCTCAGTGGACAGCGCATCAGCCTGTGGACTAAAGGGTTCCGGGTTTGATTCTGGTCAAGGGCACCTTGTTTGCAGTCTCCATCCCCAACCAATTGATGTGTCTCTCTCACATTGTTATTTCTCTTTGTCTCCCCCCTCCCTTCCAATCTCTAAAAATACCTATGGAGAAAATATCCGCAGGTGAGGATTAACAGCAACATAAAAAGATTCTTTGTTTATGTGATTGTTACTTATAGCTATTTGATTTTGCTGTTTATTACAACATTTTAAAAAGTACTATTTCTTAGTTCAGATTTTAGCGAGATATTGAGCAATTCCTTCAGTATCAGAATCTCAAAATGTGACACACTATTCTGATATTATCTGTTAGCCTGCAAAATAATGGACTTCATATGTACATGTTTTATTTTAATTTACTTTCAGATATATAAATTTCATAGGAAATATGAAAGTACTAATAATTTCATCATTCTAGAAAAACAATTTATAACTTATATTCTGGTGTTATTTTTTACTGTTAATACTGATTTTGTTTCTTTAAAATAAAGGGTGCTCTTTTTCTTTCTTTAGTGAAGGGGTGGGGAACCTTTTTTCTGCCAAGGGACATTTGGATATTTATAATATCATTCACACAGGCTATACAGAATTACCAACTTAAAAAGTAGCCTCCTATATTTGGTCAAACATTTAATTAACACCCCTAATGCCTTGACAGGACCAGACCAAATGATTTCTCGGGCCTTATATGGCTCGATGGCCAGACATCCCACACCCCTGCTTAAGTGTATATTAAGCATTTGCCTTTTCTTTACATAATGTTAGTCTTTTCCCAGCCAGGAGTGGCTCAGAGGTTGAGCATAGACCTATGAATTAGGAGATCATGGTTCAGTTCCTGGTCAGGCCACATGCCCAGGTTGTGGGCTCGATTTCCAGTGTGGGGCGTGTGGGAGGCAGCCGATCCATGATTCTCTCTCATCATGGATGTTTCCATCTCTCTCTCTCTCTCTTCCCTTCCTCCTTGAAATCAATAAAAATATAATTTTAAAAAAAAGTTATATTCACCATAAAGTGCCATAGGCGGTAAACTATTTCTCAATTAGGATTTAATCTCAGGTCTGAACATTAGCAGTATTTCCAGTGCCTAAAATATTGTCTGACACATTGAGAATACTCAGTTAATAAATGATTGAATATAATGTGATTGCTTTATGGTTTCGAAAAAAATAAATTGATATATGTTACATAATAATAGAACCTTTCTTTTAAAATATATATTTTTTATTTCAGAGAGGAAGGGAGAGAGAGTGAGAGAGAGACATCAATGATAATCATTGCTTTGCTGCTTCCTGCATGTCCCCTGATGGAGATCAAGCCCGCAACCTGGGTATGTGCCCTTGACTAGAATCAAACCTGGGACCCTTCATTCTGCAGGCTGATGCTGTATCCACTGAGCCAAACCAACTAGGGCAATGGAACCATTTTGTACCTAGAAAATGTATTAATTAACTGGGTCCTGATCAGCGGGGATTTTTTTTTTTAATGTTTTTTATTGATATCAGAGAGGAAGAGATTGAATATCAATGATGTCAGAAAATCATTGCTTGGCTGCATCCTGCATACCCCTCCACTGGGGATCTAACCTGCAACCTGGGCATGTGTCCTGACCAGGGATCAAACCAGAGACCTCCTGGTTCATAGGTTGATGCTCAACCATTGAGCCATACCAGCTGGGCCAGTGAATTTTTTTATAAATTTCTAATTAAATAGAAAAATGTTGCTTTGATTATTTTAACTGTCATTTCTTTGTTTTACTAACGAAGTTGACATTTTCCCATTTGGTTATTTTTTTAGATAAGAATCTTTGCCTTTAAATCTCAGTTTTTACTAATATGTTGGAAGTGTCGCCTTTAGGGGGGATCTCAATACATTTTAGAAACTTCATTATGTTAGTGTGTGTTATGTGGCTCTGATTCTTGGTTACCCTATGAACAAGGGAGGTACACAATATCCCATCCTCAACAGCCCTTGTACAGTTTATATAGAATTGTGCCGATGGCTTCTTCATATTTATTCTTCCTGTTTTCTTGGTGTCTCATATTTTCCCCAGTATTGTCTTTTCCAAAGAACCATGCCTTTTTATGATGTGCCAAAAGTAGAACAGCTTCAGTTTTGTTGTTTTTGTCTCCAGTGATGTTTCAGGCTTAATTTGCTCTAGGATTCACTTGTTTGTCATTCTGGTAGTTCATGGTATCCATAGTATAAAATTAAATGTTACTAGGAAGGTTTTTGTTTAGTATTACAAAAACAGAAGCAGCTAAACTATGAAATTGGTAAAATACTTAAAAAACATAATCATTCTTTTTTGTTGGTTTGTTTAAAATATTATATATGTCTCCTTTTTCCCATTGACCTCCCCCAGCCACTCCCACCCCTGAGGGCAAGCCCCTACTGCCCCAGTGTCTATGTCCATTAGTTATGCTAATATGCATGCATACAAATCCTTGGGTTGATCTCTAAATGACCCCATGCCCCTTGTTTCTGGATCTATTTTTGTTCATCAGTTTATATTGTTCATTAAATCGCACATAAGAGTGAGATCACGTGATCCTTATCTTTCTCCAACTGGCTTATTTCGTTTAGCATAATGCTTTCCAGTTCAATCAATGCTGTTGTAAATGGTAAAAGTTCCTTCTTTTTTATAGCAACGTAGTATTCCATTGTGGTGATATACCATGGTTTTTTAATCCATTCATCTGCTGATGGGCACTTAGGCTGTTTCCAAATCTTAGCTATTGTAAATTATGCTGCTATGAACATAGGGGTGCATATATCCTTTCTGATTGGTGTTTCTGGTTTCTTAGGATGTAGTGGGATTACTGGGTCAAGTGGGAGTTCCAGTAATCCCACTTTTTGAGGAAATACCACACTGTTTTCCACGGTGGCTGCACCAGTCTGCATTTCCACCAGCAATGCCCAAGGGTTCCTTTCTTTTTTTTTTTAATATATTTTATTGATTTTTTTTTTTTTTTTTTACAGAGAAGAAGGGAGAGGGATAGAGAGTTAGAAATATCGATCAGCTGCCTCCTGCATGCCCTCCTACTGGGGATGTGCCCACAACTAAGGTACATACCCTTGACCGGAATCGAACTTGGGACCCTTCAGTCTGCAGGCCAACGCTCTATCCGCTGAGCCAAACTGGTATGGGCACAAGAGTTCCTTTTTTTCTACATTCTGGCCAGCACTTGACTGTCGTTTGTTGATTTGTTGATGATTGCCATTCTGACAGGTGTGAGATGGTACCTCATTGTTGTTTTGATTAGCATCTCTCAGATGTTTAGTGACTTTGAGCATGTTTTCATATGTCTCGGCCTCCTGTATGCCCTCTTTTGAAAAGTGTCTATTTGGGTCCTTTGCCTTTTTTTTTTGGATTGGTCATAATCATTCTTTTAAAAGTTACATCCTTGTAATAATTGAATGATACTCTTTAGTGTGTGGTACTCTGTAGTTTCATCTATTAGACTTTAAAAGATTCTCTTTTTATACTTGTAGTGGAGTTCCTACATTCTGGATGGAGTAGACTGAATCCATGAGATTTCTTGCAGTGCAGTTCTCACTTGTTGGATCAGTCATCTTTTAAAATACCAAATTAACGTTTTACAATTAAGTATCTGTACCCCATTCCTTTGTACATAACAGTAGAAGGAGATATATCAAGTCTTATTTTGGTCTGTGTTCTATTTTGGAGCTAAAGAATCAAAATTCTAGTAGTAGTATTAATCTGAAATACGTTAGTGTGAAATACTGAGTCAGTGTTTATTGTGGATGTATTTTACCTTAAAACTTTTGTTGAAGGATATTTTAATATGTAGTCTTAATCTTTTTTGAAATATTATAAGGTGAGGTATTTTAATTTAACTTCCTTTTCCTATACATTTGTGATTGAGGGTTCCCTCTTCCTGTTCATCCCAATCCACCCCCTTCATTTGAGGGGAGAGTGCTGGATAAAAAGCATTGTTAGCGATCTAGTTTAATTCAAGTTAATTAGCAATGAACATTTTAGCAGTTTGCTAGCCGACAAAAAATAATATGTAATTTTGAACACAGCAAATTCTCCCATAAAAATAACATGAATTTGAAGCAGTGTAATTGTGGTGTATGATTGAAGTGCTTAGATTTGTAGACTAAGATTCTTTACATACTATATTTTTTTCTATGGTAAAAATAACCTTCGTGTGTGTCTTTGTTGGGCTGCTGTAACAGAATACCATACACAGGGTAGCTTATAAACAGAATTTCTTTATCACATTTCTGCAAGCTGAGAAGTCCAAGATCAAGGCACTGGCAGATTTGGTGTCTGCTGAGGATCCACGTTCTGGTTCATAGAACCTCAGATAGTAGGAGCAGTGAGCAAGTTCTCTCTAAGGTCTCTATTATTAAAGAACATTAAACTCATTCATGAGGACAGAGTGCCCAGTCATGTACCAAAGGCCTTAATGGCATCACATTGAGGATTAGGGTTTCAATCTGAATTTTGGGGGCCACAAACATTAACTCTGTAGCAGTGATACTAGTTGTAGAATTGCTATTGGTGTGTGTAGGTGGTTTGTCTTTAGAGGCTTTCATTTAGAAAACTAATTTGTTAAAATTAATCTAAATAGCTTTTCTACAGAAAATAGGATAAAAATTGTTATGAATAAATGTGATATTAAACGGTCTTAACAGTTTAATTTGTAGTGTGTTTACTTGCAAAGTTACCTTAGTCTCTGTTTAATAAAAATGTTTTAGATGACCACTGTAGCTAATTATTAAATTTGTGTTTGATTATCAACTTTTAAAATAAATGTGTTTTATTTTTAAAAGGATAGTATTACAACAATGGTTGGTCTGAAAGAAAGAAATGGAAGTATGGACATTTATAAGGGATATCCTCACTGCTTTCATAGTAAAAACTGCTTTGTCGAATTAATCTTTACCCATGGCTAGATAACTCAGTTGATTAGAGCATTGTCCTGATATACCAAGATTGTGGGTTCAGTCTCTGGTCAGGGAACATACAAGAATTAACCAATGAATGCACAGATAAGTGGTGGGACAAGAAATCAATGTTTTTATTATTTTTTTGTTGTTGTTAATCTTCACCTAAGGATTTCCAATGAGTTTTTAGAGAGAGTGGAACAGAGAGGGGAAGACAGAGAGAAACATCAATGCGAGAGAAATACATTGATTAGTTGCCTCCTGTACACTCCCTGACCAGGTCCTGGGCCAGGGAGGAGCCTGCAACCAAGGTACATGCCTTGACCGGAATCAAACCCGGGCTTCTTTGGCCTGCAGCACTCTATGCACTGAGCCAAACCGGCTAGGGCTCAAATCATTTTTAAAAATTAATCTATATTTTAGGTGTTATCTATTTGAAGAATATGATAACGCAGTATTGGCCAGATCGCGAGACAGCACCACGGGATATATCCCCTTATACTATTCCAGAAGAAGATCGACATTGTATTCGAGAAAATATTGTAGAGGCTATTATCCACTCTCCTGAGCTCATCAGGTATATTATATATATACACACACTTACATACATATGTATTTTTTTAAGCTTATCCATTTTTGCAGGTATATAATTTGTGGGGGTTTTGGGAGGGGGAATAAGGTAGGGGAGTCATTTCAGAAAACTTAACAAATGCTATTACAGGAGAATTTATTTTATTTTCATTCTGCAATTATAAAATCAATAACTTAAACTTTATGTAAAACTTGTGAAACACTGTGATCAGATGAAAGGAGATAAAGAAAACTAGAATGTTGTCATGTACGTAATTTATATCTTAGTCTTTTGATCTTTGAAATAGTAGGAATTGGTAAGTTTTTGCTCAGTAACTAATTTTTGTCTAAACAGACATTAAGAAAAATATTTGTTTTTAGTTAATAAAATTTTATCCAAGTAGCATTTCTTCCTTCTTATTGTTTATTTTTTGATTTTCAGGGTACAGCTTACTACATGCATTCATCATATCATCAAACATGATTACCCAAGCCGCTGGACTGCCATTGTGGACAAAATTGGCTTTTATCTTCAGTCTGATAATAGTGCTTGTTGGCTAGGAATTCTTCTTTGCCTTTATCAGCTTGTGAAAAATTATGAGTAAGTGTCTTTTTCAATTCCTATATAGTTTTGAGAAGTAGGAAAGTTTGGAAATTTTATACATTAAAATTAGTGAATTATGTTACTTGAATTCAGTGTTTTCTTTCTGAAATAGTATTCTTATTTTACTTCTGTAGTGTCCTCTGTTCATTCAACTAATAAACTACTTGTGCCCTTTTTTCTTAATCATGTTTCTCTATTCATTTTTAAAAATATGTTTTAGAGAAGAAGAAAGAGGGAGAGGGAGAGAGAGAAACATTAATAAGAGAATCATTGATAGCTGCTTCCTGCATACCCTATACTGGAGATCGAGCTTGCAACCTGGGCATGTGCCCTAGCCAGGAATTGAACTGGGACCACCTGGTTCATAGGTTGACGCTCAACTACTGATCCAAGCCAGGCAGGCTTGTTTTCCTTTTCAAAAACTGAGTTGTTTCTAATTCTTCAATGTGGACTAATAAAGACTTTTTTAAAATGTGAAGGGAATCAGAATACATTGAGCATTAGAGCTCTATTCTGGCTTTCTGTGAATCTTTATCTTAATTTGGGATCTTGATAACATACAAGAACCTACTTCTAATTCTTTAAGAATAATACATTGGAATTTCATATGACGAGTTTTAATTATTGTGTTTTGAGGGAATCACAATCACCTATTTCAGTGTTTGCATATTTGAGCAAATTAGAGTTCCTATCAGTATCAGTAAGACATTGTTTTAGGGATCAGGGAAAAAAGTCTAACCTTAGAAGTTGAGGTTTATAGCACTAAAAGTAGTAAGTCAAATGTAAAAGGGATTTTCTCTAGTGGTGTGGTGAAAATAATGAAATTGATAGGCACATTAAAGTTTCAACATTAGAAAATTATCAGGAAGGATTGAGGAATGCTTACACTGTGACGGTGACTTTATTTCCAGTCCTCATAGCTACACAGATGCCATTGTGAGCCCTTTAATTCTGGGGCTTGTAGTTAGCCTATGATACCCTTTTGGGTCCCAATTCAAAGTAGCTCATGAACTGCTGCTTTTGTTCTGAGCAGGAGAGAAATATACCATTTACAGCATTGGTACTGGTGTTTTCTTGTGTTTCCACCAGCTACCCATCTTTCTGCTAAGGAATGTTCCAGCTGTTGCTCCAACCTCTGTCAGAGTGCCAGTTGTAGTTCTGGTAAGTGAGTGACTAAAATGAGAGAGAATAACAATAATAAGCTGTTGTTGTCTGAGGAAGTTCAAGTCTCTCCTATCCTATAAATCTTAGCAGGAGAGAATTTGATAGGGATTTTCTTTTAAATGGGAGACAGGAGGCTGCTACAATATTGGATTCCAGTTCATTTTCAGCCAGTGTTTGATTGTGGAGCACAAGGTGTTCACAAGGGGTCTGTGTGGACTGAAGCAGTTCTAAGAAAATTCATAGAGAAGTTGGAAGTTGTGATGGCCTTCGGGAGCATAGATCCTCAGGAAATACTTGTCAGTTGAAGGAACATAGAAGGAGCATTTGAAGAGGAAGCCATGTCACACTATATGGAATAGTGTGAACAAAAAGGTACAGAGGTAGAAATGAGATACTGTCTTTAGTGGGTAGTTAGGAGACTACTAAGGTATGGATACTTTCTGTGAGAATTTGGGGGTAGTTTTGGAACTGTGTTAAGAGGGTTTTTAATGTCATGATTGGAAATTAGTATGTGATATTTTAGATACTGGTGAACCATTGAAGGTTTTTGTGTTGTTGTAGTTGCTTTTTTGTTTTTATTTATTTATTTTTACACAAGTTATGGAAATCTAAGGATTTTCCATCAACATGGCTCTCCAGATGAACACACCATAACCTTGTAGTCAGCTTTTATTGGTGTCACATTTTCACAGGAATTTTCAGGTCTTAATGGAGAGTGCAAATGGCTTCCTTTTATGTAAATTCAGAAATGGAGGGATAACCTTTTCAATTGTGTTCTCAGTAGATAATCGGTCAGTTTTATTGTTTTAACAGTTTCAGGCATTATTTGTGTGAACATTTCTCTTGGTATTTTTTATTCTTGGCAATTGACCTCAGTTCTCATTTCCCTCAATAGCTAAAAAGAATCTAGCCTTTTAAGAGTGTCTACCTTTACCTTTTAAAAAGGTGCTCACATATGCAATTCTTAAATACATTTCCCTTCTTCAAAAAGTCTACCAGCAGATAAAACTGTATTCTGGTAAAAGAAAGCCAATTTAAAGCCTTTTAAATAACCTAATTTAAAAATTCGATGTTTAAAGTTTCTTTTTTGAAATAAAGCATGAAACTTTTTAACAATACAGTTAAAATGTTAAAGAATCTGAATGTGAAAATATCTTAAGTCAGCAATGCTTTCTTTACACATTATCTTGGAGCAAAATGTGATTCAGAATTCAGGATTTTTTATTTTTTTATTTTAGAAAGATTCACCTAATAAATGTTACGTAATGTTCCTATTGAAATCTGTATCAGCACTCAATAGTATTATTATTGTATTGGCTATAAAGTATGTGAATATTCTCTCCAAATGGAATAAATGAAATAATAAATAGCCTGTTGAGGTCAGTTTTTGTTGCTAGATGACTTATTTAAGAAACTTTTGGTTTATGATGCTTTTAGAGTATTTTTGTTTTATAAATGCTACTCTGTTAATACTCTTGTATATAAATTACTTAAGGATGAAAAAATATAATTGCTTTTATATCCATCAACTGCTAAGTTTAAAAGCCAAACCTCCTCAGTTATATAATATTCAGAATTAGAAATAGCATAGTGGAGTGGTTAACAGTACAGACCCTGGTTTTTGACTGTTAAGGTTCATACCTAGTTGTGTATACTGGGAAAGAAATCAGTTTCCTCAGCTATAGAAAAGAGGATACTAATGGGACCTTGAAGATTAGACCTCATGATAATGTTGAATAAATTTTAGATATCCTATTATTATTTGAGGTTTTTCTAAAGTTGCTTTTGGTTGCATAGTAGGTTTTTCTTCTATTTTCTTGTATTTGTATGAACAAATAGTTTAAATTGATATGTTATCTATAAATAAAATTAGAAAATAAATTCTTACAGAAATAGTTTGTATTCTTACCTAAAGGTACAAGAAGCCAGAGGAACGGACTCCATTGGTAGCAGCAATGCAGCATTTCCTGCCAGTGCTAAAGGACCGTTTTATTCAGCTTCTTTCTGATCAATCTGATCAGTCTGTTCTCATTCAGAAACAAATTTTCAAGATCTTCTATGCTCTTGTTCAGGTAATAAAGCAGTTTTTAAGTATAAAAAATCAGTGTATCTAGGTTAAGGGAATGATTTGCTAGTCAAATATAAATTGTCAAAATTATAAATATGTTAAAAGTCTAACCAAGCATACTTACCCAAATATACAAACAAAGCTAATAAATCTTAAATTATAAATGATCAATCTTAAGTTCTCTTAAACCATCCAACATTATTTACAAAATTAGTAAATTTTTACAAGTCTGAAAATCAATTACTTGATTATAGTTTATATCTAAGAAGTACTCTGATATTCCAAATATGCATAGATTGTCCCAATAACTACAAAATCTATTCCTAAATTTATGTTACACAAAAATACTAATACTGTGGGCTTGACTGGTACATAATAAGCCTCATTATTTTTGTATTTTGTCCAAATAAATCTTTTGAGGACAAATATTATAGATTAAGGAAATTGTGTCTGTATTCTCAGTGGCATGTAATTAGTTAAGAAATAGAATTTTTAGTCAGGATTAAAACATTAAAGGATTCATTTTATCTACCAGGATTTTTTGGTTCAATTCATGCCTTTCTTACTTTTTAAATTGCATTTAAATATACTTTCACTGAAACTGTAACTGACTCATTATTCTATTGTTTGGTTGGATTTTGCATGTCTTTGCTAGATCTTAAAAGACAGTCTCCAAGTCTTAACTTAAGGGCACTCTATTTTAATACAGCCATTCCATTTAGCTCCTTCTTCTGCAATTTTTTAAAAGTGATTTGAATAGGTAATGTTAGTACTGCTTCTATTCTCCCCTCCCCGTCCAATGGTAGTAACCTCATCTTTTAGGTTAAAAATAAGTTCTTTTTGTTAATTATTTTAGGGCATAGGACAAAATGTTTATCATTGTAATGATTTTTTTTGAGATTAGCAAACCTTGATATTAAAGTTTAGCCTCTTGTTAAAATGTCCTAAAATCTTAAATAGGATATTGAATTTATAAGCCTATTAAGAGATAGGATTTATTGTAGGACTACAAGAATGGATCAGTAAAAAATCAGTTTTGTGGTTAAAATTCTTATATGGAAAGAAGATGTCATTCCTGGTTTAAGTAAAATTTAGGAATCCTGAATTCCTTAACATGATAAAAAAAAATGTTCACTAGAAATTCACAATAAATATCTTATGGTGAAAATGGAACATATTCCCAGTAATTTGGCAATAAGACAAGGATGCCATTGTCATTGCCACAATTCCCCAGTGTAGGTAACTAATCAAATTTGCCTATGTACGAAAAACAAGAAATATATATTGAAGGAAATACTTTTTGTAGGTTTTGTGAATAATAAAAGGAAGTGGAATTAGCTTTTGTAAGGATTTTTAATATAATTAATTCTGATTTTAATTTAGTATACACTACCACTGGAGCTGATAAACCAGCAGAACCTGACAGAATGGATAGAAATTTTAAAGACTGTTGTGAACAGAGATGTACCTAATGTAAGTCTATGTTCTCTTATATTACTGAACATAAATATTTAGTTATCTTTTGAGAATTTTAACTGCCATTTCCTGTAACATTCTTTGTAAACTTACATAATTGACTATGCAAATTTTTTGAGATAGACAAAATTTAGTTGTTTTACATATTTGCTGTATATACAAGGTATGTAAAGGATTATTTTATATATTGTTTAAATGCATATATATCTGTTAATTTCATCCTAATTGTTCTTTTTCTTCTCAGTTTTTAATTAAGAGCTTATAACATGGCCGAAACAGGTTTGGCTCAGTGGATAGAGTGTCGGCCTGTGGACTTGGGGGGGTCCCAGGTTCGATTCCAGTCAAGGGCATGTACCTTGGTTGCGGGCACATTGCCAGTAGCGGGTATGCAGGAGACAGCTGATCCATGTTTCTCTCTCATCGATGTTTCTAATTCTCTATCCCTCTCCCTTCCTCTCTGTAAAAAATCAATAAAATATATTTTAAAAAGAGAGAGCTTATAACATGTATCACCTCACAGAGTTATACATTTTTTTCTTATGTGAACTTTTAAGATCTCTTAGCAACCTTCACATATATAATACAACATTTTTTTAACTATAGTCATCATGCTATACGTTACATTTCCAGAACTTATAACTGGAAATTTGTGCCTTTTGACCACCTTCCTAATGATTACTGTGGTGATTGTTTCACAATATATACATACAAGGTATCCCACAAAAATTTATGTACACTGAATGATTATAAAATCAGTGTTTATTAATATACAGTTCATTTTCAAATTTTGAAAGAATCTACAGAAATGAATAATTTTTTTGGTTCATGGCTCTTTTCAAACTGATGACCATTCATTGGTCCAGGCACTGGTAATACTGCAAAGCAGTGGAATCTCAGACTTTAAGAATCCTTTAGTTCAGCATTTGTGCACCCTTCATTTTTTAATTGTTGCCAGTTTTATACCATAAACTATATCTTTTATGTATCTCCTTAAAAGTCTAGTGGGCTTTAGGATAAAATTTCTTTGTTCAAAGCTTAGTCTGGCTTCACCAATTATTTCAAATCAGAAAAGGTATGAAAATTGAGTTATCAGCTGTTAGATGGTATGTATATATTTTTTGGAACAACCTATATATATCAAATAATTATGTTGTATACCTTAAACTAATAAAATGTTACATATAAATTATATATTTTTTAAAAGTCCACAGCTAAATTTTTTGCCTACAGACATCTGTGAACAGGGAAGAACTTATAAGCTGAAAGTAATTGTTTTATATGTACCTTCTTTGGCTTAATTTATTTATCAGGTGTATTATGTTGTGTTGTGAAAGTTTGTTCCTTTTTATTGCCAAGTAGTATTACATGGATGTACTACCATTTATATGCAAGTAGGATATACTAGTTGATGGACATCTTAATGGTTTCCAAATTTTAGTATTAAAGCTGGTATGAATGTTCTTACACAAGTTATTGCAATTGCATATAATCTTTGTGTATTTATACTAATATTTCTAAAACGAGGGCTGAAATGGATTTTCTCTTGCCTTTTGATTTGAACTATGCAGGTTTTGATTAAGCTACTTGCCATGACCTTGACTTTAATTTGGGTCTTGACTAAAATGGGTTTAAACTTTAATACACACACACACCATCTGTGGGAGAAAGTTATAGAGGTAGTAGAAGTGACTCCTCTGGACTAGGTAGGCTCAGAAAACAAGTTACAGAAACAGAAGAAGGTCTCTTGGAGCTTAAGAGAGGGAAAGGCACTTGGTGGGAAGGGTGGGGACAGAGGAGGAAAATGGGGTGGGCATGATCTCAAAAGACGGCACATAAAATTTTAAAAAGCATATCCTTCATAAATAGGAAGTTGAAGCACTGAAAGTGCCTCATATTTAAATAAGTGTTAGTACTTTTTCAGATCTACCTTTTTAATAGGAAAGGCCAACATTAGAGGAGCAGTCATGTTTTTGAGAATCTGTTCTGACCTCATATTCTCTTAAATTCGATCATCTCTTACTAGAGCTATCATTAAATAAATGTCTCTTTAAATAAGGAAACACTTCAAGTTGAAGAAGATGATAGACCTGAGTTACCATGGTGGAAATGTAAGAAGTGGGCCTTACATATCTTAGCAAGGCTTTTTGAAAGGTAAGCTCCCAGATACATAATGATTTATTTTTTCAGTCTTTTGGTTTTATAAGTGGTGACATAAAGCATTATAAAGAAACAATCAACATTTTAACGTTCTTTTAGATATGGAAGCCCTGGCAATGTTTCCAAGGAATATAATGAATTTGCTGAAGTATTTCTGAAAGCTTTTGCTGTTGGTGTCCAGCAAGTAAGTCTAAGATAATTTTTCTAAGTAGAAACATGTCATTATTAGATTAATTTCAGTCATGCTTATTTTATTAGAAAATAAAATAAATTTATAAAGCCCTGGCCAATGTGGCTCAGTTGATTGGAGCATTGTTCCTTGAACTGCAGGGTTGAAGGTTCAATTCTGGTCAGGGCATGTATGGGAGGGAACCAATCAGTGTCCCACATTGATGTTTCTCCTTCTCCCTTCCTATCTAAAATCAATTAAAAAAAAAAAAAAAAAAAAAAAAACATATCCTCGGGTAAGGCTTTTAAAAAGAATGAAAAAGCTCTCTAGCTGGTTTGGCTCAGTGGATTGAGCGTCAGTCAGCCTTCGGACTGAAGGGTCCTGGGTTTGATTCCAGTCAAGAACACATCCCAGGTTGCAGCTCGATTCCCAATGTGGGATGTGCAGGAGGCAGCCGATTAATGATTCTCAACATTGATATTTCTATCTCTCTCCCCCTTTCCCTTCCTCTCTGAAATCAATGAAAAAAAATATTTTTAAAAGAGTAAAAATCATAATAAGATAATAAAGTTATTACTTTTTTTGTTGTTTTGTTAATCCTCATCCAATGATATTTTTCCCATTCATTTTTAGAGAGAGTAGAAAGGAAGGAGGAAGAGAGAGAGAAAAAACATTGATGTGAGAGAGACCCATTGATTGGTTGCCTTGCATGCGTCCCAACCAGGGGTAGGTATCAAAACTGCAAACGAGCCCTGACCAGGTTGGCTCAGTGCATAGGGTGTCGGCCTGCAGATTGAAGGGTCCCGAGTTTGATTCTGGTCAGGGGCATGTACCTTTGTTGTGGGCACATCCCCAGTAGGGGATGTGCAGGAGGTAGCTGATTGATGTTTCTAACTCTTTATTCCTCTCCCTTCCTCTCTGTAAAAAGTATATTTTAAAAACAAACAAACAAACTGCAAACGAGGTACATATCCTGGACCAGAATTGAACCTGGGACCCTTTAGTTGTGGGCCAGTGCTCTCTCCACTGAGCCAAACTGGCTAGGACCCAAAGGTGTAGTTTCTTTTTTTCTATATTTTTATTGATTTGAGAGAGAGAGAAATATCAGTTATAAAAGAAACATTGATAAGCTGCCTCCTACATCCCCCACATTGGGGATCGAGCCTGCAACCCAGGCATATGCCCTGACCAGGAACCGTGACCTGGTTCATAGGTCAATGGTCAATCACTGAGCCACAGTGACTAGGCTGTTTTGTTCAATTTTTTGAGGAAAAAATAATGCCATACACTTTGGTCTAAACAACATATTTGGTTTATGAGTATTCTTTCAAGTATATGATAGTATTTGATGGAAGAGGCCACTATTTCAGCTTTTCTTCCAACGATTGTTCTTCAGTATATAGCAGAAGTACTGTATGAATACTTCCCATTTAGTGATATTAATATTTCTTGTTTATTAAAAACTTTTTTTTAAAGGACATTCTTAAGGAAAGCTTGTTCTGTAATATATGGGTATAAAGAATATGATGACTGCTCATATGACATTTCATTGCCACTGCCTTTATTCATGTTAGGTACAGAAAATTTTGCTGCCAATACTTTGTGCATTCCGTGCCTTTTTTAACACAGTAAAAAGGGCATATATAATGATTAGCTTTCTAAAAAAAATCCTCACTCAAGAATATGTTTTTGCCGAAACTGGTTTGGCTCAGTGGATAGGGCATCAGCCTGCAGATTGAAGGGTCACAGGTTCAATTCCAGTCAAGGGCATGTACCTTAGTTGTGGGCACATACCCAGTAGGGGGTGTGTAGGAGGTGGCTGATCAATGTTTCTCATAGATGTTTCTGACTCTGTCCCTCTCCCTTCCTCTCTGTAAAAAATCAATAAAATACTTTTTTTTAAAAAAAAAAAAAGTATGTTTTCCATTGATTCTCAAATGGAGTGAAAGAGAGGGAGGGAAGGTGAGGAAAGAAAGAAACATTAACTTGAGAGGGACACAAAAGTTAGTTGGCTCTCACACACGCCCCAAAGTGGGAGAGGGATTGAATCTGAGACCCTTGGGTCAGAGGGCGATTCTCCAATCACTGAGCCAAATCAGTCAGGGCTTGCATTCTTCCCCTTTGAGAGCTTTGTGACCCAGATTTTGTGAAGCAGAATAAAAAGCTGTTGCCAGACATTAAATAGGTAGGTGAATAGTTTGGGTGAGGTTTTTCTAGGTGATTTTAGCAATAGGGGGATGTTTCAGAATATTGTATTGTCAATAAGTAGCATATGATTTTCTATTTTTATATTTAATTAGAAACTAATCCTCTGACATTGTATTACTTCAGTTTGTTTATTTAAATGTGAATAAATGTGGTTCTCCAGTATATAATTTAAACTTTTTTTCTTTGCTCTGGCTGGAATGGCTCACTTAATTGGTTGGAGTATCATACCGTACACCAAAAGGTGGCAGGTTTGATTTTTGGTCAGGGCACATACCCAGGTTGCTGGTTCAGTTAAAAAAAAAAAAATTACTTTCTTTAAATTATTTGCTTATGATTTTATGATGGTGACCTGAATATTAAGGTATGTGTCAGGTCTTATTGCTGGCTGGTAACTTGTTAATTTTCTACTTAAATTTTGTTTTTTTGTTAAAAAATTTTTCCTAAAGGTTTTATTGAAGGTGTTATATCAATACAAGGAGAAGCAATATATGGCTCCTCGAGTTTTGCAACAGACATTAAATTATATAAATCAAGGAGTTTCTCATGCTCTCACCTGGAAGAACCTGAAGCCTCATATACAAGTAATAATTTTCTATCTAAAATATTTTCTAGAAAATATAATGAAATAACATTAATTACCATATAGATTTAACATGCATGTTTTCATTGACTTGTGTTGCTTATTATAATTCTGATCATTGTTTTGAGAGTAGATTAGGAAAATGAGGTAAAACACCTTGCATAAACTTATTCTAGAAAAAGGAATTTTGTGAATATTCATATTATATTTTCATCTAAAACTACTTACTGTTGGATTATAATTACTCTATTTTCTGGCGAATAAGCCGACTTTTTAACCAGGGTAACCTTCTAAAAAATCAGGCGTCGTCTTATACACCGAGTGTTGTCTTATAGTGAGAGTATATCCCAACTCTATATTTTAACTGGAAGAGTAGGGGGTCATGTTATATGCCGGAAAATACAGTAGTTAGTATTTTATATTTGTAATTTGGAAAGCAAAGGACTATTTTGCCAGGTTAGTTGTGAGGATAATTGGCTTATTTTTATGAGTAATTTTTTGTTTTATTTAGAACTGTAGGACATCATGGACTAAAATTTCTTAATTATGTTGTCTCAGAATGCTTAATTGCTATCCATGTTTTATTTCATAATTATTTGTTGCAGAGAAGGAAGAATATGTACATTGATAATTGATCTGAGAATGTAAAGTTTGATACTAAGCTTTTCTTTATTTTTATTTAATAAATATTTATTGTTCAGATTATTACAATTATTCCTCTTTATTCCCTCCATAGCTCCCCTCTACCTGGCTCCCATCTCTCGTTCTGCCCTTACCTCTCCCCCCACCCCCACCCCTGATTTTCCTCATCCATAGATGTATGATTTTCATCCAGTCTCTCCCTGCACCCTCCTCACCCCTCTCCTCCTGAGAATTATCAGTCCACTCCCTTTCTGTACCACTGATTTTATTATATTCACCAGTTCATTCTGATCATTGGATTTTTTTATTCACTTGATTTTTAGATTCACTTGTGGATAGATTTGTATTTGTTCATAATTTTTATCTTTACCTTTTTCTTCTTCTTCCTCTTCTTAAAGAATACCTTTCAGCCATTCATATAATACTGGTTTGGTGTTGATGAACTCATTTAGTTTTTTTCTTATATGTGAAGCTCTTTATCTGACCTTCAATTCTGAATGATAGCTTTGCTCGGTAGAGTAATCTTGGTTGTAGTTTCTTGCTATTCATCACATTGAATATTTCTTGCCACTCCCATCTGGCCTACAGAGTTTCTTTTGAGAAATCAGCTGATAATCGTATGGGTGCTCTGCTCCCTTATAAGTAATTAACTGTTGTTCTCTTGCTGCTTTTAATATTTTCTCTTTTTCTTTTGCTCTTGGTATTTTAATTATGATGTGTCTTGATGTGGTCCTCTTTGGATTACTTTTGTTTGGAGTTCTTTGCGCATCCTGGATTTATTTGTAAGTGTATTTCTTTCACCAGGTAGGGGAAGTTTTCAGTCATTATTTCTTCAAATAGGTTTTCAGTATCTTGCTCTCTCCCTTCTTCTGGCATCCCCATACTTCTGATGTTGGTACACTTGAAGTTGTCCCAGTGGCTCCTCACAATATCTTCTAATTTTTTTATTTCTTTTTCTGTTTACTTTTCCAGTTGAGTGTTTTCTGCTTCTTTGTATTTCATATCTTTGACTTGATTCTTGGCGTTTCTCTAGTCTGCTGTTAGGTCTCTGTATAATATTTTTTTATTTCAGTCAGTGTATGTTTCATTTCTAGCTGGTCCTTTTTCATCTCCTCTTGGGTCTTGCTAAATTTATCCATCTTTTCTAGTTAATTCTTTAAAAATCTTATACTGTGGTTTTGAACTCTATATCCATTCGTGTGTTTTCCTCCATTTCTTTCATTTATGATATGTTCCTTTGTCTCCTCATTTTCGCTGCTTCCTGAGTTGGTAGAGTAGCTTTGTATGCTAGGTGTCCTATATGGCCCAGTAGCTCTGCCTTCCCAGTTACCTGAGGTAAACTCTCTTGGTGCACCCTTTGTGGACTATATGTAGAACCTTATTGTAGTTAAGTCTTGATTCTTGTTGGTATCCCTGGGGGAAATTAACCTCCAAGCCAATTGGTTGTGACGATCAGCTATGTCTATGCAGTGAGAACTTCTGTGCTGGAGTCAGCCTTGTGATATAAGACTTGCAAAATTGCAAAAGCCTTTGTGTTTAGTTTGGATGGGGCAGAGCTCAGGGCTGAGCAGACAGCCTTGGCTTCCCGTCAGCCCTGCCCTAAGCGGTCCCTGGGTCTCAGTGTCCCTCCGTAATTGCTGTAGCTCTCTCTCTCTGCGTGCACTCAACACTCGCGCCCTCAGACCTCTGCCTTACCAGTTCCCCTAAATTTCTGTGTGCTCCGGGGACCAGTATGAGTCTGGGTACCCAGGGTCTCACCCGAAACTGGGGTTCAGTGCAGTCGGAAGTGGATTTCAGTACAGTTGGGAGGTTCTGTCTTCCTCCCACTAGAGAAAGCCAGCAGCACAATCAGCAGTCAGCCCTCTGTGTGCCCACTTGCACTCGTGCCCCTCCAGACCTCTGCCTTTCGTGGCTCCCCTAAGTTTTCGTGCACTCCTCTCTTTTCACAACAGTCCAGACTTCCCTCCAACCCCTACATGAGCTTACCCGGAATTGGAGTTCAGTGCAGTTGGAACTGGGGTTCAGTGCAATTGGGAGTTTTCGTCTCCCTCCCGCTAGAGGAAGCCAGCCAGACCCTCCGCCCCCCCGTCCTCTCTACACAAGTGTCTTTGTACCTTAGCTTTTTGCAGCTCCTCTGAGTCTCTGTGAGCCCCTCTCTTTCCTTGTAGTTATAGCATTTCCACTCGGCCAGCTTTCCTGTGGTTCTGGATGATGTCCATTCTGTCTTTTAGTTGCAGTTTTGAAATTTTTGTGCGAGGCAGCAGTTTAGGTGTTCACCTAGTCCGCCATCTTTGTTTCTCCTTGATACTAAGCTTTTAAGAACACATATTATAAATTATAGGATTACTTTTGTTTTACCATTTAATAGAAATTTAAAGGTTTAAATTTCAATACTGACTCAAGGTTGTTACTTTCTTAACTTTTAAATTACAGGGCATTATCCAAGATGTTATTTTTCCATTGATGTGCTATACAGATGCTGATGAAGAACTTTGGCAAGAAGACCCTTATGAATATATACGCATGAAGTTTGGTAAGGAATTTTTACTTTAAGAAATAAAATGTCAGTTAAGGTTGTATATAGTAAACCTAGGTTGTCTCAAGACTTCTTACCTTTGGCAATAAAATATCTTTGGTGATTCATTGTAATATATTCATTGGTTAGACCAGAGATTTTCAGCTTTTTTCATCTCATGGCACACATAAACTAATTACTAAAATACTGCAGCACTCCCAAATATATATTTTTTGCCCATCTGCCCAAAAATGTATAATTTTGATTCATTCACACTGGATGCCTATTGTTGTATTGGCTACTGTCATTTTATTATTTGACAATATAAGGGGAAAGAGTTTGGATATTAAAAATTATTGCAGCACCGAGGTTACAAATCACTGCTTTAGACCTTTGAGAGGGGGGCTATTCATTAATTATGGCATTTGATAATTTTTAGCAGACAAATATAGTAGTGTTATTAAGTTATTATATGTGCTTCTGGCACATTCCAAAACTATTAAAAAGTCAAGATTATACCTTCACACTGAATGGTCCGTGAGGTCTGAAAAGTTTGTGACCACTGGTCTAAACTATACTTTTGGATTCCATGTCAGTCAATTATATATGTGCGAATTGAGAAGATGCATACTGGAAGCTAGAGTCACAGGGAGTCTCCATGGAACCAAAGATTGTAATTTGACAAATTTGAGTATTAGTCCTTCTTCCTAGCAAAATCTTATTTTTTGTGTTGTTGTGTTTTTTTATTGGCTTAAAATAACACATTAATTATCTGTTTCTGGGAATCAGGAATCTGGGTATGGCTTAGCAGAATTCTCTGCTTCAAGATCTCTTATGAAGTTTCAATCAAATCTTATGTACTTTTAGTAGTTTGTATTTTTGTGACCTTATTATGAATTCTCATAGTAGTAGTGTTTTATATGAAGGAAAATAATCATTAGGATAAATTGATGGATTATTAACATTTATCTTGTACAGAAAAGACATGGAATTTGGCTTTCACACAATTATATGGGTAACTAGTAGGCCGGTGCACAAAATTTGTACATGGAGGGGGGACATCCCTCTTGCAATCTAGGACTGCTGGCTCCTAACCACTAGCCTGCCTGCCTGATCACCCTTTACTGCCTCTGCATGCCTGTCTGATCGCCCGCAACTGCCCTCCCCTGCTGGCCTGATCTCATCCCCAATTGCTCTCTCCTGCTGGCCTGATTGCTCACAACTGCCTTTCCTACCTGCCTGATCTTGCCCCCAACTGCCCTCTGCCGGCCAATTTGGTTCTGATTGGTTGGTTTCTATGCCAGTCAGAGTCTCTGGGCCTATCAACAGGGCCTGATTAGAAAGGCAGGGCTGATCATCAGCCCTGGTGGAGGCCTGGAGAGAAATGAAGGCATGGATGCTGGCTGGGCCCAGAGAGAAAGAAAGAGGCAAGTGCTGATCAACAGCTGCCACACATCTATGGATCAGATCCTGCTTCTCTCTTCAGGTCTTTCTCCAGTCCTGATTTGCAGCCCCCTCAACAGTCAGTACTAGATCACTGTACCTGCTGCCTTAGCAGTCAGTGCTGGGTCACTATGGCAACACAGTGGTGACTACAGGACTGACTTCTGGTTGGTGGAGCCTCTGGTTGGGATGGACCCACAGTTTTCATATATTAGGATTGGGTTCATTTTCAAATTAACCTTGCATCAAAATACAGCAAAATTTTAGGATTGCCCCTCCGTCCCCCTTTATTTACCAACATTATTTATAAATTATGTGTCAGTGTTTGTTGAAGAAATTGAAATTACTTACTGTTTTCTATATTTAAATTTATTCCCTAGATGTGTTTGAAGATTTCATTTCTCCTACCACTGCTGCCCAGACACTTTTGTTTACCGCATGTAGTAAGAGGAAAGAGGTAGGTTATTTAATGTGGAATACTTTTGCTTTTATGAATTTTAATATTTAAAATTTGTTCAGATACACTGCTTTTTTTCTTTTTATGTGTTTTGTTTGTTTTTTAATATGTTTAGTTGGTTTTTAGAGAGGAAGGAAGAGAGAGAGAGAGAGAAACATCAGTGATGAGAATCAATGATTGACTGCCTCCTGCACCCTCCACACTGGGATCTAGCCGGCAACCCAGGCATGTGCCCTGGCCGGGAATTGAACTGTGTGACATTCTGGTTCATAGGTTGATGCTCAACCACTGAGCCATGACGGTTGGGCCAGATACCCTGCTTTTAATGTTAGCAGTATGTAAATCATTTTTGTCATTAATGTTTTTTAAGGATTTCCTCTTTTTAATTTAGGTACTGCAAAAGACTATGGGATTTTGCTACCAGATTCTTACAGAACCAAATGCTGATCCTCGAAAAAAAGATGGAGCCCTGCATATGATTGGCTCTTTAGCTGAAATACTTCTAAAGGTATTTCTTTTTGTGGGTGTACAGACAGTTTGATAACAGTTTTATTGTGATACAATTCACACACCATAAAATTGGCCCATTTAAAGTTTACAGTTCGGTGGTTTTTCTTATATTCACAGAATTTCAAAAAAGGAATCTTATTTATTAGCAGTTACTCTCCATTTTCTCTAAGATCTCCCAACCCATGGATATGGCTAATCTATTTTATGTCTTCTCTGTGAATTTTGCCTACTCTGGACATTCATGTAAATGAAGTGATACAACATTTGGTCCTTTATGAATGGCTTTTTAAACTTATCATAAATATGTTCAAAGTTTATCATATTGTGACAGGTCACAGTACTTTTATTCCTTTTTATTGCCAAATTATATCCCAGGAGTTGTATTGATATACCCATTTTACTTATTTGCTTATCATTTGATGGACATGTGCATCGTTTCCACTTTTGACTATATGAACAATGGAGCTATAAATATTTGTGTACTTGTGTGTGTGTGTGTGTGTGTACATTTGTGTGTGGACATATTTTATTGTATTTGGGTAATTTGACTATATGAACAATGGAGCTATAAATATTTGTGTGCTCATGTGTGTGTGTGTGTGTGTGTACATTTGAGTGTGGACATATTCTTTTATTTCATTTGGGTAATACAAACCTAGAAGCCAAATTGCAGGTGATATTTTGAGAAATTACTACCTTTCCAAAGTGTCTGGCTGTATTTTCACCAGCAGTGTATGAAGTTTCTAGTTGCTAAGTCCTCAACAATACTTATTATCTGTCCTCTTTTTTTTTTTTTTTAATAGCCATCCTACTTGATGTCAGATGTTTTCTCGTTATGCTTTTAGTTTACATTACCCTGATGATTAATCTATAAAAATAAAAGCGTAATATGCTAATTAGATTGGACGTCCTTCAGGATGAAGCTGGGGCTGCTTCTGCCAGGGCTGGGGCAACAGCCAGGGCTGCTGCTTTGGTCCTTGGAGCCCCTTGTCCTAATTTAGTGAATGATAATTGAGAATCTTTAAATATATTTTTATTGATTTCAGAGAGGAAGAGAGAAGGAGAGAGAAAGGGAAATATCAATGATGGGAGAAAATCATTGATTGGCAGCCTTCTGCACACCCACTCTGGGGATGGAGCCTACAACCTGGGCATATGCCCTTGACCGGAATCGAACCTGGGACTCTTCAGTCCACATGCGGATGCTCTATCCGTTGATCTAAACCATCTAGGGCATAATTGAGAACCTTTATATACTTATTGGCCATTGTATATCTTGGGAGAAATGTCTATGTAGCCCTAACCAATTTGGCTCAGAGGACAGAGCATCTGCCTGTGGAATGAAGGGTCCTGGGTGTACCTTGGTTGCGGGCACATACCCAGTAGGGAGTGTGTAGAAGGTAGCTGATCAATGTTTCTCTCTCATCAATGATTCTAACTCTATCCCTCCCCCTTCCTCTCTGTAAAAAAATCAATAAAATAATTGATAAAAAGAAAATAAATGTCTATGTAAATATTTTTTCTAATTTTAAATGTTGAATTGTAGAGTTATGTACCTTTTTCATATATGTGATTTGTAAATATTTTCTGCCATTCTGTGGGTTATCTTTTCACTTTCTTGAAGTGAAAGGTATACAGTTTGATATGATTTTGAAATGATGTCCAGTTTATATTTTCTTTTGTTGCAGGAGCTAAAAGTACTTCTTTTAATGTGAGTTGTTGTATCTTTAATGATGCAAGATAATTGTAAAATAGTGGGCTTTTTTCTTCTCAAATAATTGACCTTTAAGGAAATTTATATAGATGAATACATTTGCAGTCTATGAATATCATGCTTCTGTGACAAATTTTTTAGGAAAAAATGAATGATTGGATTAGATTTATCTTTAGAATCCTCAACTTAATTGTACACGTTATATCTGACTTCATAAATATGATCTGACTTTGTTTTCATTTTAAAGTTAATAAATGAGACCTATTCAAATTGTAAGTAAATATTTGTTTACAATACACCCAACTCCTAGTAGCTTTGTTCCATATGGTGCTGTATTGAATTGGTTACCATTAATTTGTGGTATATTTGTATACATTTCAGCTTTACTATACCTGTCCAGCCATCCTTTTCTTAGTTCATAAAGTAATTATTTGTGTAAAAGGCTGAATTCTCTTGGATTAGATTTTTTGTTTTAACTATTATTAAACCACCAGAGGCCTGGTTCACGAGATTTGTGCATGGGTAGGATCCCTAAGCCTGGCCAGCAACCGGGGCCAATCTGTGGGGCGACCAGCCAGGTGATCAGGGGACCCCCGCTGACACCTGCCTTGGCTGGCCTGGGGCCTATGGGCTGGGAATATCTCGTACATTGGCATCTACCTTCTGTGGTCAGTGCACGCCATAGCGACCAGTCATCCTGCTGTTTGGTTGGTTTGCATATAAGGCTTTTATTGTATAAGATAATTTTAGGTTACAGAAAAATTATAAAAATAGTTCTCATTACTTTTAACCCAGCTTCCACTAATGTTAACATCTTTTTTTATTATTATTATTGGTTTTTTAAAGAGAGGAAGGGAGAGGGATAGAGAGTTAGAGACATCAGTGAGAGAGAAATATTGATCAGCTGCCTCCTGCACACCTCCTACTGGCGATGCGCCTGCAACCAAGGTGCATGCCCTTGATCAGAATTGAACCTGGGGCCCTTCATTCTGCAGGCCAGTGCTTTATCCACCGAGCCATACTGGTTAGAGTACTCATGTTAACATCTTAGATAGCTATGCCATAATTCTCAAAACCAGGAAATTAATATTGATATTGTAAATTAATCTATAGCCCTGGCCAGTTTGGCTTAGTGGATAAAGCATCGGCCTGCAGACTGAAAGGTCCCATGTTCAATTCTGGTCAAGGGCATGTACCTTGGTTAGGGGCACATCCCCAGTAGGGGGTGTGCAGAAGGCAGCTGATCAATATTTCTCCCTCATCAATATTTCTGTCTCTTCTTTCCTTAAAAAAATCAATAAAAAATATATTTTAAAGAAAACAAACTAATCTATAGACCCATTTCACATTTTATAAGATTTCTCACTATGTCCTTTTTGGTCCATCAATCATTCCAGGATCCCATATTGCATTTAGTTCTCATGTCTCATTAGTCTTCTTAGATTTATTAGTATTTATCAGTTTTTAATATTAATATGCAATTCCATTAACTTTTCTTTAAAACATCTTATTCTTTAGAAAATACAAATATCTTTTTAGATATTCAGATCATTACCTTGAAAGCAGGATGTTTCTCAGTCTATTCTACGTTTATTTAGAATCTATAAGGATTTTAAAAATTATAATAGTTTTATAAGAAAAATGTTTTATAAGGTAAGGAATAAAATTAACCACACACCATTACTCAATCACCATTACTTCTAAGACTTGGTGCGGTTGCTTTCTTAACAAATAATACAAAAAGGTTTAAAAAAATATTCTGTGTGTTTTCTATGGTAGTGTGAAAATAAGAAAATTGGATGTGGATCTTGGGGTTCAAAGAACCAGAGTAAATATATGATTAGCATCAATAGTCATTTTTAACACTGGGTGTATCAGGCAGGCATTTGAGATTATTATATTTGGAGCTCTTTCAAAAATAATTTTTGTTTATATTTACAGAAAAAAATATATAAAGATCAGATGGAATACATGTTGCAGAATCATGTATTCCCTCTCTTCAGCAGTGAACTAGGCTACATGAGAGCGAGAGTAAGTTTTAACGCTGTATTAATTTATTTGGTCTTATAATGCTTTTAATAGATGACTGCTTGTGTGGACTTTTAAATAAAAACTATAATGTTCATTTTTAAAGCCATATTTTATTTTTGTCTTCTATATTAGTTTTTTTTTTTTCTTTCTGCTTTTACTTTTATTCATATTTATTTTATGCTGAATTTACTCTTGGATCATGAATTTTTGTTTCTTTAATTTCTTCTGGGATATTTTAGTCTTCTGTGCAATATCCTCTTCTGGCTTGGGAACAGTCTGCTTTTTTCAGTGAGGATCACTCTATGTGACAGAGAGAGCTCATTTATGGGTTAACCCACCCGTGAGCTCTTTAAGTTCTACACCGCATCTTAGAGCTTTGTTCACCTGTATGTGCTCAATGACCAGAGAATCTGCGTCTAAACCCTTAAAGTTCAGCATTGCTCTCTGCATTTTTAAGCATGTGCTGCAAAAATTCAGCCCTGTTTTTAGGCCACCAATCCTGTGTCCAATTCCACTGTTATGCCTGGATACACCTACCAATTCCAACATTGTAATGATGGAATGGTACACACTGCTTCTTTAAAGTGACATCTTTAAGCTATTTGGTGGCTTTCAAATATACATACCTTTGATGGCCTGGGCAGTTTCATTGAATGTTCTTAAAGTGAACACGAAGATTTGAGCCTCTTGATTTGCATGATATTGTGGGATTTTCTGATTCAAGTGAATAACAAACCATTTTCAGAGGTCACCTCTGGTTGCTTTGGGGAAGAGTTATGTAAATGGCTGATGTAAAGTGTGCATAGTTTTCATCTGTGTCTGATAGCGGTGTCTGTCTGTGTTTTGCATTCAGATCTTGCTATCCACACAAACATCATGCAGCCAAAGATTAAGTTGGGATCATAGTACTGGTCTAGTGTTGTCTCATTGGACATAATTTACCACTGGCCAGCCTCCAAATTCCCATACAGAACTTTGTGAATAGAGGTACTGTATATCTTTTGGAAATTTAAGATATCTATAATAACTCACTGCAATTTTTTTTTTTTTTAAGGCTTGCTGGGTCCTTCATTATTTTTGTGAAGTCAAATTCAAAAGTGACCAGAACCTGCAAACAGCCTTAGAGCTGACACGAAGATGTCTAATTGATGATAGGGAAATGCCTGTGAAAGTGGAAGCTGCCATTGCACTTCAGGTGTTAATCAGCAATCAAGAAAAAGGTAAAGAGTTTATGTCTCAAATAGTGTAGCATTTCCCTCCATAACTGTACAAGGCATAATCCTAGATACTTGACACATTATCTTCCTTTTATATAAAAGTGTGTCTTTATTACCATTTGGTGCATGTTGTATCAGGTTTAAGGAGTTTTAGCCTAATTTTTTTCCCCAACTCTTACAGCTAAAGAATACATCACACCATTCATCAGACCTGTAATGCAAGCTCTTCTTCATATTATAAGAGAAACAGAAAATGATGATCTTACCAATGTAATTCAGAAAATGATCTGCGAGTATAGTGAAGAAGTTACTCCTATTGCAGTAGAAATGACACAGCATTTGGTATGTTATTTGAACCAATCAATCTTATTCAATGCATTACTAACCTTTTAAAAAGCATTTTCACAGAGCTTTTTGTATGCCAGATAACACTGTAAGCCCTTGATAAATATATGGATATATATATTTAGCTTGTTTAATTCTTATACAATCCTGTGTGAGGTATAAAAAGGTGAACTTGCCCATAGTTAGAATTGGAGGGGCTAGAATTCATTCACATTTGAGCTGTATGTCTTTACAGTGCACATCCCTTTTTAAAAAAAAAAATTTTTTTTTAATTGATTTCAGAGAGGGAGAGAGAGAGAGAAATATCAATGATTAGAGAGAATCATTGATTGGCTGCTTCCTGCCCACCCCCTAATGGGGATCTATCCCCACAACTCAGGCATGTGCTCTTGACCAAAATTGAACCCAGGACTCTTTAGTCCACAGGCTAACACTCTAGTTTTTATGTTTTTATTGATTTTAGAGGGAAAGAATGGCAATGGATAGGAAGATAGAAACATCTGTCAAATATCTCCTCCATGCTCCACACTGGGGATCAACCCAAAATCCAGGCATGTGACCTGACTAGGAATCGAACCATGACCTTCTGGTTCATAGGTTGATGCTCAACCAATAAGCCAGCTATTGCTAACTGATATCTCACACTGCATTATGACTACCTGTTTTACTGAAGTATTTTGGACCAACTTAAAGATGAAATAGACATACTAATTTTAAATGTTGTTAAAATGAAATTTGTTTAAACACTTATTTTATACATGGTCTGTTTACTGTACATAGACCCAATCTTTTGAGAACCAGGTAAATTATTTAAGGGTAATAGAGAGTATGAACAGATGATTTGCCCAACAATTACCCATCCCTTTTCCCTAGAAAAAGGTTTATTTTATGTAGTTTATATTTCTAAGTATTAAGGTTTCAAGAATCATGATATTCATTGTGGATTTAAGTAAAATCAAAGAGTGTTGTGAATCCAGCACCCATTTATGCTTAAAATAAAATAAATTCACCAATGTGGAAATACAGGGAAGATACCTCAACATAATAAAGGTCATATATGACAATTCCACAACCAACATCTTACTCAGTGGACAAGACTTAAAACCATTTCCCTAAAGATTATGAACAAGACAGGGATGTCTGCTTTCACCACTCTTATTCAACATAGTACTAGAATTCCTGGCCACAATGATTAGACAAGAAGAAGAAATCAAAGACATCCAAAATGGAAAGGAAGAAGAAGTAAAATTATCATTATTTGCAGATGTCATGGTACTGTTATTGAGAACCCTAAATATTCAGAAGAAAAAAAAAAAGAACTGATAAATGAATTCAGTAAAGTAGCAGGATAAAAAATGTCCAGAAATTGGTTTCATTTTTATATACTAACTAGAGGCCAGTGCATGAAATTCATGCACTGGGGTATGGGGGGGGGGGTCGTACCTCAGAACAGCCCGCATCCCTCAGGGGATATACAACTGCCGGATCTGGTAAAAGACTCCTGTGGGATCAGGCCTAAATGGGCAGTTAGACATCCCTCTCACAATCGGGGACTACTAGCTCCTAACCACTCACCTATCTGATTGCCCCTAACCACTTCTGTCTGCCAGCCTGAACACCCCCTAACCGCTCCCCTGCAGGCCCAGTCGCCCACAACTTCCCTCCCTGCAGGCCCGATCCCTTCAACTGCTCTCTCCTGCTCTCCCAATCGCCCACAACTGCCCTCCTCTCTTGTGATGGCCATCTTGTGACAACATGGGGGCGGCCATTGTGTGATGACATGAGAGGGTGAGACACCTAGGCTTTTATTAGTATAGATAATGAAAAATTAGGAAGGGAAATTAAGAAACAATCCCATTTACAATTGTGTAAGAAAAAGAAGAACCTAGGAGTAAATTTAACCAAGGATATAAATGGACCTGTCCTTTGAAAATTATTAGACACCAAAGAAAGAAATTGTAGCAGGTAACAAATAAATGGAAGCATATGCCGTGTTCATGGGTAGGAAGAATTAACTTCATTAAAATGTCCATATTACTGGAAGCATTCTATACATTCAGTGGAATTCCTATCAAGATACCAATGGCATATTTCACAGAACTAGAACAAATATTCCAAAAATATATATGGAACCATAAAAGACCCTGAATAGCAATAGCAATCTTGAGAAACAACAAAGAAATCATGCTACCTGATATCAAACTATACTGTAAGGCCATAGTAATCAAAATAGGATAGTACTAGAATAAAATCACACATATAGAGCAATAGAACAGACTAGAGAGCCCAGAAATAAACCCATGTCTTTATGGTCAAAGAAGGCAAGAACATACAGTGGGGTAAAGAAAAATCTATAAGTGGTGTTTGGAAAATTGGATAGATATATACAAAGAAAAAAAAATGAAAATAGACTACCTTCTTACACCAAGTATAAACTCAAAATGAATTAAAAACTTAAATGTAAGACTCAAAACCATAAAACTCCTAGAAGAAAATATAGGTGGTAAAGTCTCTGATATTTCTCTTAGCAATATGTATATATATATTTTTTTTTATAGAAAGGAAGGGAGAAGGATAGAGAGAAACATTGATGAGAGAGAAGATCAGTGGCCTCCTACACACCTTCTATTTGGGATGTGCCTGCAACTAAGGTACATGACCTTGACCGGAATCAAACCTGGGATCCTTCAGTCCACAGGCCGATACTCTATACAATGAGCCAAACCGGTCAGGGCAATATTTTTTCTGATATATTTGTTTGGGCAAAGGAAAAACATCAGTGATGAGAGAGCTTCATTGATTGGCTGCCTCCTGCACACCCCACACTGGGAATTAAGCTTGTAACATGGGTATGTGTCCTCATCGGGAACCAAACCATGACTTCATGGTTCATGAGGTGATGCTCAATCACCAAGCCACGCTTGCTGGGCTAGAAGGTTTTTGCACAACAAAGGGAAGCATCAACAAAATGAAAAGG